>JAODAL010083370.1:0-11274 GCA_025379985.1 Phyllomedusa bahiana
CCAAAACTATTCCATACCTTCTCAATTTTTATATTTCTAACATGGAGCGAAATGCAGGTGGTAAGCGAGCAAAGAGGGGGGTAGCACATGGAGGTAGAGGTACGAGAGAAGGTGCTCCTTCCAGTGCTGGCGACAACACGCAATGCCAGCGGATCGTCAGTTGCAGGACCGTCAGGCCTGTCATCGCTGGGTCAGGGCCCTGTGAATCTAAGTAACGAACATCGTCGCCAATCTGTCCTTCAGTGGTTAATGCAACCTGCATCTAGCAGTCTTACCTCCTCGTCCTCGCAGTCACGGCCACAAATGTCGTCATCAGCATCATCAGCATCCGTCCAACATGAAGCAGCCCAAATGTCAACTCGTGTACCCACCACTGTGGATAATCCATTGTCTGAAGACCTCTTTGATGACAAAATGCGGTTTGGGGTCAGAAGGCATGTTAAAAGATCAAGAGGATGATTTAGTCTGCTCTGACGCCCAGTTACTGATGCCATCAAGGAGGTGAAGGAAGCCGGTCAATCGGCAAAAATCCCGGGCGGTCGGCAACGCCTTGCAGTGCCCCTTGCTTGTAGCCCGCAGCTTCTGGATGCAGAAAGTCAGGACGACCAAGTCACCTGTGTTGATGATGATGATGACGACATTGCGGATCCATCCTGGTCTTTTCCGCAGAATTTGCTTGCGAGCGCTTCATCAGTGGACGAGGAGGAAGACGATGGGGTAGTGTCAATACGGGTCCCGCCACAAAAAGGGAGAGGGCGGTCGCAGAAGTCCGCTGATATGATTCCGCCAGCCACGGTCAGCGCAAACCCCGCTCCTCGCTTATCGCCGTCAAAAAGGTCCAGGACCTCTCAAGCCTGGGCCTTTTTGAGCAAGCCTCTGATTCACCCAGCGATGTCATATGCCGCCTTTGCCGTAAACGCATAAGAACCTTAAGTGGTTAACCACCACCAACATGTCTAGTCACATGCAGCGAATGCATGAGTTGAAATGGAGGGAACACTTGGCCAAAAAAGGCCAGACCGACGCCGGGCCTCCAACCACTGTCACACTGTCTCCGCCTCCTCCTCCTCCGCCACCACCAAGCGTTCCTCAGCTGCCCATGTCTCTCAGAGTCATGATCAGGGATCAGCCTCCGCTTCAGCCTCCACCGTCGCCCGAGTACCACCAGCACCACCAGAGACCCATCCTACCCCTTCTCCTCCGCCAGTTTGACGACCTGAACGCCGTACAGCCGCCAGTCTAGCAGCCAGCCTTCTGTCTTCCAGGTTTGGGAGCAGAAGAAACACTTTAACCCAAACCATCCCAAAGCCAAAAGCCTGAATGTCGGCATTGCCAGGCTTTTGGCCTTGGAAATGTTGCCTTTCCGTCTGGTGGACACAGATGGGTTCCGCCACGTCATGGCCCTCGCTTGCCCCCAATACCAGATGCCGAGCAGGCATTTCTTTGCCAGAAAAGCCGTCCCTGCCCTGGCCAGCCACGTGTCATCTAAAATTTCAAGCGCGTTGTCTGCATCTGTGTCCGGAAAAGTCCATCTCACCACCGACACATGGACTAGTAAGCACGGCCAAGGCCGCTATATCTCTGTGACAGCTCACTGGGTGAGCTGGGTGGATGTCTCTGGGGGTGACGGTGGCTCTCAGGCTCGGCGCACGCTCTTCAAAACTGCAGGTCCTCTGGTGGCATCACGTGCCCAGAGACACCAGGCCGTGTTGAAATTAATCTGCCTTGGAGACCGTCCACACACAGGTCAGGAGCTGTGGACGGCTCTAAGCAACGAGACCGAGCGCTGGCTGGGTGACAAGAACCTTGTGCCAGGCAAGGTGGTGTGCGATAACGGGCGAAATCTGCTGGCCGCCCTTAAGATCGGTGGCTGGAGCACATCCCTTGCCTGGCACATGTCATGAACCTTGTCGTCCAGAAATTTCTAAAGAGCTACCCGGGTCTGGACTGCCTGCTGAAGAAGGCTCGAGGTCTGAGTTCGCACTTCCGCCGTTCGCACCCTGCTTCGTCCCGCCTGGCTGCGTTGCAGCGTCAGCTCGGCCTCCCCGTCAACCGTCTCATTGTTGACGTGGCAACACGCTGGAATTCCACCCTCCACATGCTCCAGCGATTGTGGCAGCAGCGCAATGCCATTACGCAGTACGAAGTGACACATGGCCTGACAAACAGCGGTACGGACCTCGGGGTGTTGAACCACCGAGAGTGGAGGCAGGTGAAAGAGCTCTGCAACCATCCTTGCCAGTTTTGAAGAAGCCAACCAAAATGTCAGTGCGGACAATGCCCTTGTCAGCATGAGCATTGTGGTGATCTTAGTTCTGGAACGATCGTTGGACACTCTGAAACAACAGGTCCCGCCAGCGACGGAGGAGGAGACGGACACAGATGCGGACACGGAGCCTTTCTCTCCGTCAAATCCACAAGGCCCGACAGTTTCACAATTTCATCGGTCTTCATTAGGCAGTGGTTCGGGGTCCAGAGCTAGTGCAAGGTGGCGCATCAGCTCTCAGGGTGCATCATCTCAGGCAAGTCAGGGCTGTGTTGAAGCTGTGCCGGAGGCAGCGGAGGAGGAGGAGGTATTCCTAGACACCGATGTTACCGACGTCCCTGCCTTGGAAAGAGGTTGGCGCGAATTTGAGGCGGAGGAGGAAGATGAGGAAGATCAGTTTGCTAGTGCCCCTCGACCCAGAGGCTTGGGAAATCAAGGCTCCATCTCTCACATGAGTGCTTGGATGCTCCATTTCCTCCAACATGATCCTTGCATTAAGGCCATCAAAATGAACAACAGTTACTGGGTGGCCACCCTCCTGGATCCCCGGTACAAAACAAAAATCAGCACTTTCCTTCCACCCACCCAAATAGAGAGTAAAATGCAGGAAATGGAGACCTTGCTGATTGATCAACTGGAGACATCTGTTGCGTCTGCTTCACGTTCCCCAAATGTCACGGTGGAACAACATCAGCGACGTGACAGCAGTAGAGTGCCAAGTAGGCGTAGCGGCAGCAGGCAAGGTGGCAGAAGCCTAATGGGTGACCTCTGGCAATCTTTGTTTACCACCTCACCAACGCATGCAATGCAGGGCACACATCCAACACACAAATCAGCTTAAATCTGTGCACACTATCTGCGTCTCAACACCTTTTTTTGCATTGTTCCGGCCCCAAATGATTTGGGGTACCCAAAAATGGCAAGGGCCCCGAGCGGTCTCACGCCATAGAGGGTTCCCCCGCCCAGCAGCCAGGCTATCTGGCGGATCTTCGCACAGTGGAGGAGTCATTACGAAAACGCACCGGCTTTCCCCAAGATAAGGGATCTTTTGATTTAATCAAGATGAATCACATGGATCTTTTTTGGTTGTGGCCCCAATTGCCGAGGTCACCGTTATTCCAGTCACTTACATTCCTTTTTCAACAAAAATGGTCCCCTTAAAAACTTTTTTTAAATGATCATTTCTTATGCATTTTTTTTCTCTTTTCCCAACAGTTATTTTGCGGGTTTTTGTGTTTGGGGAGACAAAGACGCAGGTTTTCTGCAACCGAAACCAAACCCACTTTTTTTAAAGAATTTTGCTTTGTCAAGGTTTTTTGAGGTAAGTTGCGTGAAACGCTTTTCCCAGGCCTTTGGGAACAGAAATTCTTCTAAGGGGCTTTTCCCCCTCAAAAATTTTTAAATAGGGGCGAAAGTCATATTTTAATTTTTTGGGGTATGGTGTGAGATACAGCAAAAATTAGGTCCTTTGGAACAAAAAGTACTTTAAGGGGCTTTCCCCTACAATTTTAATAGTGGCTGAGAGTCTATTTTATAATTTTTTGGGGTCATGTTGTGTGGTAAGCTATAATTTTGCCCTTTGTGCCCGGGGTGGTCCCCACCCAGGGTCGGGCGCGGGCGCACCCGTGTCTCCCCCGGTCCCCGGGCCCCGGGGACGATGCGCCGCGGCCCGCGGGTCGGGCCGGGGGGTGCTCGCCCCCCCGAGGCGCCCTTACCCTGCCGCGTGCGTGCCCCTCAGGGCTCTTCCCCCGGGCGGGTGGGGGCCGGCCCCCTACCCGGCCGCCGCGGACCCCCTAAAATTTTTAAAGGCCAGCGCGTCAGTAATTGGTTGTTGGCCGTGCCCATAAAAGGTTTCCGCCCGCATTCCTTCCCGGGTTCTATATGCCTTACGCCTTAGGAAAGGGGTTCCTGTTCGTTTCCTGCTACCGTGCCGAAACATTTCGCCCCCCGTTTCTTGACCCAAAACCTTCGCCCCCCTTTTCCTGACCCCCGCCTGTCCCCGACTAGCCTAGTCACCGTTTTGGACCACGCACTGCTTGGGCTGCCCCCGAAAGCAAGTCACGCCAGGGGGGGTGACCGGGTATTTCTCCCGCAGCAAGCCACCCCGTTTTGCGGGGGTTTGGTGAAACCGGGCCCTTAAAATTTCCGCCCCTGGTGGGGCTTACCCACCGTTGCGGGGTCAGGGTCCACTACCTGCACCCGTAACGTTGATGGGGCCTGGACCCCAAGGGTGCCTCTACCGTATTGCGGACTACCCATTGGCTCAGCCATGCAGCGATTGCCAAACAAGCCCGCGTTGGATCGCTGCCGCATGGCGAAGCTCCTCCGTCGCCAGCCCCCTTTCCCCGCCAGGGGTTCCCCCCCCCCCTTTCCCGCTGGTTTCAGGGGGCCCCAAAAGCGCGACCTCTTTTACCTTTTTAAATTCGCGGGCCCCCAAGTTTGAGGGGTTTCATACCCGGGGCTCCAGACGTCGAGTTGGGGCCGATCAGTTCCCTCACGGAGGGGCAAAGGTGGCTTTCAGGTCAGCCTATCTCGGGGAAGGGCTTGGCTGGGCAACTCCCCTCTGGGACAGAAGACCCCGTGACCGCGCCCTTTCAGGCCTTCCCTCCAGAATTCCGTGGCCTTGAGGAACCTGAAAGGCTGTCAGCTGAGACAGCACCCCTGAGCCTTCCCCGGGGAACTCCCCGTAGGGGGGACTATGCATACAATTTCGACATTGGCCTGGGTTTTCGGGAAATGACGCGCCCTTGCGCCACTTTTAAAAAGGGCCCCGTCCGCAGGGTGAAGGACGCATAGCTGCTGGGAAAATTTCCCGTTCTTCGACGAACTCACCCACTTGGCCACCCGCATTGAGTGCTTTTCACCGAGAGACAGGAAGAGCTTCGCAGGAAACGGACACTTTGCCCTCGCCGATGCCTGGCTAGCCCCGTATTCCAAAAGCCCCCGCTCCCAATTTCGCCAGTCTCCAGTGGGAACCCTTGAAGGTGGACCGGGCTCACCTATCGGCCAAGAGCGACCCCGTCGCCGTCGGGAATTTTGTTTGTATTGTCCTTGTTTCCCCCGAGGTTGCCCGCTGCGTCCCGGGCGGGAAACGCTGACCTAGGGCCCGTGGGAGAGGCGTCCCTGGGTCCCAAATTTTCCCTTCCACGTTGACGATGCCGGTATAGTCCACGGCGCTGGCCTTTTTTTCAGGCTCCTCCTTCCTGGTTCGGGTCTCCCGGGGAATTTTTTCCACGCCCCCCGGGTAGCTGTTATCGCCTGCCGTGGTCCGGGGAAAAACCCCTCGGGTGATCTTTCCACAGTGGGGAACTCCTGAGCGACCCGCCCAGTACTTCACCAGGCCGGTCCCCCTCCAGGTGGGGGCTCTGACAAGGAAAGATTCTTCCCACTGCTCCCGGGGTCTTCGTCGGCGTCCTCTTGGGGCTACCTGGCTCAACCCCAGCCCCTACGCTCGACGGGGAAGAGGGGCGAGGTCTTGCGGGGGGGGACGAATTGCCGGAGTAAGTCGGTGCCCCTCGCCGGGATCCCTCTCCCGCAGCCATCTCCCAGCCTCGCAGGCCTGCCACAGAATCCCAGGGATTTGGGATGTTTTTCTGAAAAAAGGCAGAGACGCTGCCCCCCCCAATGGCCCCATGATGTCCAATTGACTTCTTCCTGGGACCAGTCCTCCTCGGGGCAGGGTCTCCCCGCTATCCGTACCTAAACCCCGGGGGCCTTTGGGCCCTCCCATAAGGAGAATTTGGAGAAGGGCTTTTTCCGCAAGCCCTGCCCCCAGCGGGAGCCGGTTTTTCTTGTTGAGAAAAAGGTGGTTCTCTACGTCCGATCGAACCCCCATGGTCTTAAAAAGGTCCCCGTGAGAACCGATACCCGTTACCTTAACTCTGAATCTTCGCCCGGCCCCGGGGGGGGGGCCAAAGTTTTTTTCCAAATTAGCCCGGGGGGGTTTTAAAACCTGTTAGAATCCGTAAGGCGATAATAAAAAGGGGCCTTAAATACGCGTGACGGACACTTCGAATACCTGGTATGCCTTTCGGATTGTGAAGCGCCAGTTTTTCCCGGGATTTTGTTAACGATATTTTCAGAGACCTCCTTTTCCGCGTCATCGTCCCCTAGACGACATTTGTCTTTTCTCCTGATCCCAGCCCCAAGGGGTGCATGTGCCCCAGGTACTGAGTCGCCTCCGAAAACCCAGTTGTACGCCAATTTGGAAAAAACCCTTTTTTTATGGGGCTCCCTTCCCGTTCTTAGGATACCACCTCGGAAAAAGGGCCATCTGATGGCCCCAGAGAAGTTGCGCCGTTCTCCCTTGGCCTCGCCCTGTCGGATTCGGGCATACGGGTTTCTTGGGGTTCGCAAAATTACTACCGCCATTTCACCCCACTTTTCCACACTGGGGCACCAAATTTTGCCCTTACCAAAAAGAAACCAATCCCAGGGCTCTGGCCCCGGGGGAGAAGGCATTTTTGGAGCTTTAAAAAGGGGCCTTTGCCCCTTTCACCTATCCTGTCTCGCCCCGGGCCCAGAAAAATCTTTGCCTGGAGGTGGGTGCCTGTCTGTGGGAGCAGGGGGGGTTTTATGAAAAGGGGGCCAAGGGCAGAAATCGCCTTGGGGTTTTTTTTTCCCAAAACCTTTTCCCCCGCGGAAAAGAAAATTTTGCCATAGGGGATGGGAATTGTTTTGCCAAAAAACTGGCCCCGGAGGAATGGCGCCACCTCCGGAAGGGGTTGCCACCCCCCTTGACATTTTAAGTCACAAAAATCTTTGTATTTCATCAGCTCAGCCCTGAATCCACGCCAAGCCAGGGGGTGTGTTCTTCTCCGCTTTGATTTTCCGGGTCCACTTCCCCCCGCAGAAAAAAAAATCAAGGCGATGCTCTCCCCCGCGCCCCTGATACCATCGGGGAAGACCCCCCGGGCCCAGCATATTTTCCCCCCCAACGTTGGTTCATGTTGCTCCGGGGGACTCCAGCAATCCTCGGGGGGGAAACTTCGTGCGTCCGGGTCTCCGGGGGGATTTTTAAAGTGGGGGCATTGCTCTTTGGGCCGGGATCCCCGGCGCCCAAAAAACATTCAAAAAATCTCTCGCTTCTTTGGGGGCCGACTCTGGCTAAAAACACAAAAGAAATTTGTGAAAGCCTGTATTACTTGCCCGGGATAAACCCCCCGCGGGCCCCTCTTTGGTTCTGCACCCCTTGCCCCACCGGAGTTCCCTGGGCCCAAGGTCTTTTGGGCTTTTACCACCTTCCCCCCTCTTTGGCAAAAAGTATTTTGGGGGGTTGCAACCGTTTTTCAAAGTGGCGCATTTCATCCTTACCGGGCTCCATCCGCTTTCGGCCGCTACACCTACTTTAACACATCTTTCCCTCTACACGGCCCCCACGTCACATCGTTTGGACGGGGTCCAATTTGTCTCCAAGTTCTGGGTGCCCCTGCCCAGGTTGAAGTAAATTTTTACTTTTTTTTGGCTTACCACCCGCCGTCCCTTTGGGGGTGGGGAAAATCAACCAAAAACCTTGGCAATACCCTTTGCCCTTTGTCTGGCCCGTCAAGACGATTTCCGGGCTACGCCCCCGGGCCGATTCTCGTTTTAACTCTTGGATCTGAATCCACGGGGGCTACTCCTTCTTATGTCTAGGGCTGCTCCCCCCCCCTCCCTCTGCCTTCTGCCTCCCAGGGTTTCCCCCCGTAGACACCCGGTCCCGGGAAAATGATACCTCTGGGAGCGAGCGCCAAACCTGCAGCAAGCTGCTGCCCGCATGAAGTCGCAGGCGGCAAAAGAGGAAACATCCCGATTTTCGCTCGGGGGGAAGGGTGGCTGTTGCCAAATCGTCCGGGTCAAAAACCCAGTTATAAAATGGGTAAACCCCGGGTTCTGGGGCCCTTTGAGGTGTTAAAGCGGATCAACCTGTGGGCCCATAAACTCCGGTCCCCTCCCCCATGCGTATTTCCAAAAACATTTTTGTATCGCTGTGAGCCCGTCTGCTCATCGTTTTCGAAAAAGTTGTCCCCTCCCCCCGAGCGGGGCCTCCAAAGGTTCACAGTAAGAGAAATTCGTATGAATCAAACAGAGGGAAAAAGACACTTTCCATCGATTGGGGGGGGATTGGACCGGAGGGAGATCTGGGACCGGGGGACAAAACCCGGATCGGACTTGCTAAAGAATTTTTCTTTAGAAAGGGGGGGAGGCCAAAGGGGGGGGTACTTAGGGTGGGCCAGCCAGGGGGCGGGCTGCGGGCGCACCCTGCTGCCCGTGCCCCCGGGCCCGGGGGGCGGGAGCGCCGGGTCCGCAGTCGGGCCCTGGGGTGCTCGCCCCCCGGGGGGCACTTTCCCTCCGCGCTCCTGTGTCCTCAGGCTCTCTGCCGGGGCCGTGCGTGGGGGCCCCCCCCCTACGGGCGGGTAATTCTCTGAAATTAAAGGGCCCCTGCGTCAGAAATTGGTTGTTTTTGACCCGACCCATATAAGGTTTCCCCCCCGGGACTTCCTTTCCGGACTATATGCTTCAGCCTCTGGAAAGCGTTTCCTGTTCGTTTCTGTCTACCGTGACCAACCCTTACGCACCCCCTTTTTACCACGAACCCTTTGCCCCCCTGTCCTGACCTCCTGCCTGTCCCCGACTACGCCCAGTCACCCCATTTGGTACCACGCATGTTGGCTGCCCCCGCAAACAAGTCCGCCAGGGGGGCGACCTGGTAGTTCTCCGCCGCAGCAAGTCCATCCCTTTTTTGGCGGGTCTGGGAAACCGGGCTCTACTTAGATTCCCTCCCTGGTAGGGGTTCACCACCGCTGCGGTGGTCCAGCGGATCCCTACTGCATGAACTTTTTGGGGGGAGTCCCTGCATCCGGAAACCCTGAAGGAAGAATAGCTCCCCCAGGCGGGAGGAGAGGAGACCCCGCAACGGGGCGGGGAAAAGCGCCATCTTGGAGAAGCGGTCCGTTATCACCCAAAAAAATAGTTTTGCCAGACGCGGAGGGGGGTCTGTTACGAAGTCCATGGAAAAGTTGGACCCGGTTTAGTTGGAATGGGGAGTGGCTGAAAAGGCCTGCGGCTGTGACGTGGCTCTTGTTTCGGGCACAGGGGTCACAGATGAAACGAATCCCCTTAACGCCTTTTAAGCCAGCCACCAATAGAAAGGGTTCAGGTGGGAAATCCTCTGGCGCCGGGGATGGGCCCCCACCAATGACAATGTCCCCTTTTTTAAAAAAGTCCTGCGGAGAGCAGGTCGCCAAAGTCATTCCCCGGGGGAACTTCCGGAGGTCCAGGCGCTCCGCGATGAGGCCCCTTTGGGGGGATTTTTTGCTCAGGAGAAGTCTCCTCACCCCACCCCTCGGAGGACGGGAGGCCTGAAGTGGATTGAAAATCGAACCATGAGAAGAAGAGCGCCCCCGCCCGGGTGGGTTAAGTCGCGAGCCGTTGCAGATTTTGGAGGTTCTTGTGGTCCGAATAGATATGGATGGGAAAACGGGCGCCCTCCAGCAGATAACTCCATTCCTCCAGCGCCAATTTTATGGCTAGTAGCTCCCGGTCGCCAATCGTGTAATTCCTCTCGGCAGATGAGAAGGTCTTGGAGAAGAAGTCACATGTTACAGTCTTACCCGTGGGCCCTTTTTGCGTAAGAACTGCTCCGGCTCAGACAGAGGAGGCATCTACCTCCAGTGTGAAGGGTTTCGTAGAATCGGAACGTGCAAGGATAGAGGCCGTAGAGAAGGCGGATTTGAGCTTCGAAAACGCCTCCTCGGCCTCGCCCCGGCCAGCTGCGTGGATTGGCCTGTTTCTTGGTGAGAGCTACTATGGGGGCCACCAGCGTAGAGAAGTGAGGGATGAACTGGCGATAGTAGTTGCAGAAGCCCAAGAATCGCTGGATAGCCCATAGCCGACTGGGCGTGGCCACTGCAACATGGCAGACAGTTTTGCTGGATCCATCCGTAGGCCTTGGTCGGAGATGATGTACCCAGAAAGGGAAGGCTGGTCTGAGGGAAAGATGCACTTCTCCAGCTTGGGACAGGTGGTTTTCCCGGTGTCGTCTCAGTACCTACGTTTGGGGAAATTCCTCCGAAAATTGCTCTGGGCTGCCACAGTAGAGGCACAAGTTCCTTTGCCGACGCTGGGCAACTCTTGTTCAGGAGCGAACCGATCAATTTGCATGGGCCCTGTGGAGGTTGGCGGCTGTGCGCAGGCGGCCTCTGGAACACCGGTGCCAGGCGAGGAAACCGGCGGAGGTTGGGCTGCAGATGCTCTTGCCGAAGTTCTTCCTCCCGTTCAAGGAAAACGTACATCAATGCGGGGAGCTAACCGGATCAAGTTTGCTGAGGGAAGACGGAGGTCTCTAGCGGGAAAGATGTCCTTAACTCGGCTTGAGAGCCCTTTTTTGAAGGTAGCACACAGAGCGGCCTCGTTCCATGACAGTTCAGAGGCCAGAGTACGGAATTGTACCACGTAGTCTCCTACAGACAGATCCCCCTGGCGTAGGTTTAGGAGTAGTGTTGAGCGATTTTTATCGACAAAGTTGAAATCTGCAAGGTTTTTATGGTGATCGAAATTTTCAGATCATGCGATAATTAAGGTTAAAATCTGTGCATCATCTATTAAGATCGCGCCCCTTTTCAGCGCTTCCTGTAATTTGGCGCCAGCAAATCAGATTACAGAATAGAGCAGGGTAAGATGTGTGTGCAACGTCATGACTGGGATGTGTATGGTTGCGATTGGCTGGAAAAATCACATGACCTCGTATTACATAGAACAGCGTTTCCTGTTCAGCCTTAGTGTCTCAGCGTCTCATAGGAATAGGACGTGCGCTCTGCCTGTGGCCAACAGCTCAGCGAAATTAGCTAATTTCTGCACAGAGAAACCTCTACTATTAGCTTGTTTTTTCCAATTTAGTTAATTAAGATTTTAAGATTTTATGTAGTTAGCTAGAGAATTTTAAAGCAGCATCTACCGCTGAAAGTCACGGGAGAGCGGGGGGGGGGGGGGGGGCGGGAACCGCAAGCTTATTTTAAAAAAACACTGGT
>JAODAL010083371.1:0-11274 GCA_025379985.1 Phyllomedusa bahiana
TATTTTTGTATTTAGACTGTAATTTAATGTGTATATGATTTTGCTGTAACCGCAAGTACAGTAGACGGAACACACATCACCTGATGCTGGTATTATGTAAAAATATTCTTTCATCAAATAAATAAATTCTGTCCAATATGAATCTGATTGACCAGAACATTTTATGTAATTTAGCTAATTAACATCCATCATATCTCAATGGTTTTAGTATGTTATGGTTGCAACCCAGGTTTTTATTAGTAAAAAGAGAACCTTTAGGTTCACGCCCTGGGAGACCTTGTAAACACCAACAATGGCTGTGTCTTCTATCAATAACTGTCCAGATGGGGGACCAGTCAATAAGTTTCCTCTCCTTTGCGCTAATCAAGATTTTGAATTCCATAGGTTACCAATTGGCTTCTGAAATGTCTTAAAGGGTTGTCTCGCTACAAGGATTGCTTTTTATGTTAAAGATCTTGCAAAACAAGTCACTTTGCAATATGTGTCCATTAACAGTATTCTACCTATTGTCAGATATACCCTCTTGTATGGTCTGCATTAGCTCCTCAGGTCGCTATAGCTACAGATCTATTTGATCTCTCCTGATAGGCTACCAGCTCTGGTTGCTATAGCTACAGACCTGGCTTCTACTGCAGCCTAGTGGAAGCCAGTAAACATGCCCCTGAATTCAAAATGAAACAAAATAAAACAGGACTGAGGTAAGATGAATCAATGTAGTGAGACAACCCCTTTTAGTACTAAAGAGCACGCCCAAGGTTTTGCAACATCAAAAGCTAGATGTCCTCTCCCCTTCTTTTTTTTTTTTTGCTGTTGAGAATTTCGTTAAGTGCATTTCCATAATAGTAACATCACCGGCCTCTGATGAGGTCACTCACACAACCCTCCAGTCTGCATCATTTATGGGCAGTTTAAATTAGCAATCTTGAACCAATGCTGTCTACCCAGAAATTCTATTGTAGAAGTTAAATTTTTTTCTCCTTTTAATCTACAATTTCAAAATAAATTATAACAATTCTGAGGCACTAAGCACTACAGCTCAAGCAATGGCAGCAATCGGTCACCTCCAAAGAAACCTCATGAAGTCATAGAAGACTAAAATATGCACACTTTTTGAAATATGTATGATTCAGGGATACTGCTGAAGTCATGCTCTTCACTGGCAGCAGTGATGGATCTCTATTTTGACTGCTATTTCAGACTTCCTGCCTCTTAGCTGAGAGAGTCTACTGTGGAGGGGGAAGCATATAAGTTTGCAGCTTGTGAACGAAGGAGAGATCTGTGTTGCTGTCGCCATGCTGGATTTTATTATATCCACATTAATGTAGTATAGATTCCTTTGGATTAAGTAAACCAAAGTATGTTAAGCTGGCTTAAGAATCTTATATGTAATTGTAGGAATTTATGGAGTATACCAGAAAAAATTATATATTGACAGATGATGTGTATGGTATGTCACATAGCAGTCAATTTCCTCATCTTTCCTGATCATCCTGTGGCAGCACACCATCGGGATTTTACTTTTCACTAGATACAATTAGAAGAGATTAACAAGCAGCAGTTGAACTAATCA
The DNA here is from genome assembly GCA_025379985.1 of Phyllomedusa bahiana. Lineage (NCBI taxonomy): Eukaryota > Metazoa > Chordata > Amphibia > Anura > Hylidae > Phyllomedusa > Phyllomedusa bahiana. The sequence continues at coordinate 1,571 of JAODAL010083371.1, forward strand.
ACCACTTAAGTGTTGCCTGTCTCCCTGGAACCATCCTACACAAGTATTTTTTACTTCTCTCAGGAGTTGGAAGAGAACAGGTGCTATACCATGGAATATTTATCTTTAAATCAAAGGGCCTTTTTTCATAATTCCCCAGGTTTCTGAGGGGGTTTCAGTCCCTCGTCGAAAAAACAAAAATGTGATTGTGTTTATTGAACAACTGTTTGTTACTGCCTTGTAAGGGGGTGGTGTCCAAAATGCCGGGGCTGGGGTTTTGGGGCCCTGTAACTAGCCTCCCCCTCCCCCCACGTTTGATGTGGGACCAGCTTTTGATTCTGCCCCTTGGAGGATGCCAAAGTGCACGGTTCTTGCTGAAGCCTACCTCCCTGTGTGGATTTTGTTCAGAAAGATCAAACTAACACCCAGGTTTGGGGCAAAGCACTTGAAGGCCTTTCCCCTGACATCAAAATTTTCCTCTTAGTAAGGAAATTGTGATATTCACTTTCTCCTTCAGCTCTGTAATATATTACGCTGTGTATAAGAGGTTGCTTTATTGAAACCTCTCCTGTGGGTTGTTGGGGAGACAAGTTTAACCATTTTTTTTTACAGACAGCGAACCCTTCCCTTTTAGTAAGGGGAAACAGTTAATGCATTCTGCCTGGGTTTGTTTTAAAAAAGGGTCATTCCCCTTTCTTTTGGGGTTTTTTGGCATGCAAGTTAAACCCCGTCTGGGCCCGGGAAGCAGCCTTTTCTGTGTAGTAAGAGAGTGTTTATTGCACTTTTGCCTTTGCTTTGTATGTTTGTGCTGGCTTATGAGGCTGTTGTGCTATTGTAGTTACGAGAATGCAATTCAAAACAAAAGGGCGACATGTATGAAGTCCCCAGTCGGGGGAAAGTTTTGAGGTTGAACATGAAAGCTGCGCCTCAGTATGTCGGCGCCGGAGGTGCGCTATACATGGGTGAAAGTCCCCCGCCCCCTCGCCATGTGTGGGGCGCAGTGGGGAAATTTTAGGGCGGGGGGCACTGCTTCTAAGTTTCCTGCCGGGAAGGGCCCTAATACAAGCGGGTAAAGCCCCCTAAGGGACTTAGGCGCAGAAGGGACTACGCCTAACTGTATTCAAAATCGAGACGGAGGGAAATGACAAAAAATCTTTAAAAACAGTCCGTCGGCAGGGGTATGAATCAAAAAAATTTTTATTAGTTGTAAAACATTATCTGAAAAAGGCTCCACCTTGTAAAAAAAAAAAACAAAATAAAACACTTTCCAAAAAAAAGAATGGCGCAAAAAAATCAGGAAATTTTGGTTGGAAATTGCCGGGGGAAAAACAGTAATTCAAATTTGTAAGGGCTTCTCATTGGTCGGCAGAAACCCCCAAAACCCAATCAATTGGGGCGACAGTGACCCCCTTTTAAACCCATGGAGTGAAATGACTAATCAATTGCAAAGGCGGGGCAGTTCAAAAAAACAGTAAAAAAGCAGAAAGGAGTGATTGGGGGGAGCTAGCGGGGGCTTGGGTATTCCCGGCCAATCAGAGCCCAGCACTTTGTCCCATTGTGTCAACGCAAAATGGGGGAGTGAAATCTCGCACCCCTGCGGCTGCAGTATTAGTAAAAAAATCGGTTTTTTTAAGTTAAAACATTCTCTGTAAAAGACTTAAAACCTTCTAGAACATAATAAAAAAATCATAACAACGGTTTGCCCCGAGCGGGCGCTACTCAGGAATTACGAATAGAAAATTCCCGGAAATACAGTAATTAAATTTCTGTGCGTCTTTTGGGTCGGCAAAAACCAAAACCCAATCAAAAAGGGCGACATAAACCTTTTAAAACCTAGGGAATATTGCCCAAAATAAAGAAAAGGAGAGACAGTTCAAAATACAGTAAAAAAAGAAAAGAAAAGAGCTGATGGTTGAGCCGGCGGCAGATATGAATCCCCCCAATCAATGGTGTCTATTTTGAGGGGAGCAAGAAGGCGCGATAGAAGGGCCCCCTAAAAGTTATTACTGCAGGGGAAATATTCTAGTACTGTGATTGGTTGGGGGGGGGGGGGTGAAGGGGGCCGTCCTGTTAGCCAACAGCGGGGGAGAAACCCTTTTCATAGAGTTCTATGGGGGAAAAGAAAAAGCAGAAGGGGCTCTTTTTGTGATTTGGTAAGTTTAAAAAACGGCCGATTATTTGGACCAATGGGAGAGGGCGACGCTTTATGGGGTTTTTTAATGCAAAATTTTTAAACTGTACATGCCCCAAACAAAAAAATAAGCTCCCATCTGATTGGTTGGTTTCTGCCGACCAATGAAAAAGTTACAGAATTTGAATTTTATGTATTTCCGGCAATTTCTATTTGCAATTCCTGATGTGTGAGGGGGACAAGCGTTGTTTTGGGGTTTGATTGATTTTTGTTTTTAGGGTTTCAGCTCTTTCCAGTAATTTGACACTAAATTAAAAAAGGTTTTTTTAATCATATCCATCCCGAGGGCCCCGAGACCCAGATTTCAGTGCCCGATCTGGCCAAAAAAACTAAAAAGGGAAAAGTAGCTCGCTTCTGATTGGCCGAAATACCCAAGCCCCGCTAGTCAACCCAATCCTCTTTCGGTTTTTTCTGTATTTTGAAAATTGGGTGCCTTGTCTTTTGTTTGGTCAATATTTTCTCCATAGGTTATAAGGGTCACTGTCGCTCTATTCTGATTGGTTTGTTTCGCGCCCAATGAAAGAGTTTACGAATTTGAATTACGTATTTCCGGCAATTTCAAAATATCCCAAATTTCCATGTTGCGCCGGCTCGGTGACAAATGCGTTGTTAGGGGATTTTTATTCTGTATTTTATAGAAGGTTTAGCTCTTTTACAGAGAAGGTTTTACATTTAATAAAATGATTTTTTTACTAATACTCATCCCCTCCGGGCTGGTTTTCGGCCCTGACTTTCCATAGACTACAATGGGAAAAGTAGCTGCCTTGAGGGCCCGGGGGTAGCCAAGCCCCCCCCTACTTAAACCCAATTACTCTTTTCTGCTTTTTTTTACTGTATTTTAAAATGTCCCCCTTTGAATTTGATTGGTCAATATTCTCCATGGGTTTTTTAAAGGGGTCACGTCGTCCTATTTTCTGATTGGCTTGTTTCGCCGCCCCAATGAGAAGAGCTTACAAAATTTTGAATTACTTATTTCCAGCAATTTCAATATCCAATTTTTTATTTTTGCCGTTCTTGATTTTTGGGAAAATTTATTTTATTTATGTATTTTTTTTAAGGTTTGGGCTCTTTTTGATAAGTTTTACACGTAAAAAAAACGTTTTTTGATTCATACTCCTGCCACACGGTGTTTAATGAATTTGCTCTTTCCCGCCGTCTCGTTGGAATCTTTTTTGGCCCAGTCCCCTTTTCCCCCTAAGTCCGCACTGTGCCCCCCACACGGCGAAAGGGCGGTGGGTTTAACCGCAGTATGAGCGCCCCCCGGGCGAGACATAATGAGGTCAGCTTTCCGTTCGAGCGCCCAAAAACTTGGCTCCGAGTGGGGGCCCTTCTACATGTCACCCTATGTTTGAATAGGAGGAGGGACATTCGTAACAATTTTCCGCCCCTTGTTTTTTGATAAAGTTTAAAAAGCTAAACAGTGTGGATGTAAAACCCTGAACAAGGGCCCTAACGCGGACCCGAAAAACGTTTGGGGTCATTCTGTTGTACCTTGCAACACTGGATTAAAAAATAAAAAAAATTTTGTGCCGTATGCTGTTCCTGTCATTTTTGGTTTATCTGTGTTTGGGTCCACTGCCAGGAAACTTGGATCGCGTGGGTATGGGTGCACACTATTAACGAGAAAAGCTGGGGGGGATTAACCCTCCATGGAATTTTTAACACTGCCTCTGAACTGCTTGTGGTGGCTACACTCTTTTTTTTCCTCTATACACTGATTTTTTAAATTCCCCCGATCTCTATTCCCTGATTTTTAATTACCCCATCTCTATTCCCTGATTTTTTTTTAAACCCCTGATCTCTTTCTCTGTTTTATTTATTTCCCCCGTTCTCTATTCCCTGATTTTTTTTTAAACCCCTTTTTCTCAAATTCCCTGATTATTTATTACCTCCGATCTTTTTCCCCTGTTTAAATTTTATTCCCCCCCGATCTCTTTTCCCAAATTATGGTTTTTAACCACCCGATCTCTTTTCCCTGATTATTTTTTCCCCCCCGATTCTTTTCCCCTGATTATTTATTACCCCCGATCTTTTATTCCCGGGATTTTTTTAATTCCCCCCAATACTCCTATTCCCCCCCCCTGATTATTTATTCCCCCCGTCTCTTTTCTTGATTATTTATTACCCCGATCTTTTTCCCGGGATTATTTTTCCCCCTGACCTTCCCCCTCTGATTATTTTTTTAACCCTGATCTCTCCCCTTGATTGGGTTTGGGTTTAAATTTTGCTGCCCTGTACCTTGAAAAACACTAGATTAAGAAATACCCCCAAAAAATTTTGGCACGCTACCGCGGGTTTTCCTGCTCCCCCTGTGTTTTAAACTGTGCTTATAAATAATCGGGGAAGAGAGATGGGGGTAAAAAATTAATCAGGGAAGAGAGACCGAGGGTAATAAAAAATTCAAAAAGAAGGGATATCGGGGTAATAAAAAATCGGGGAATAAAAAGATGGGGGGGTAAAAAAATTTAATCGGGGGAGTAGAGATGGGGGGGTAAAAAATAATCGGGGGGAGTAAGTTTGGGGGGAAATTTTAAAAAACCCAAAGAGAAAGAGTCGGGGGAAAATAAAAAACCAAGAAGAGAATCAGGGAAAAAAAATAATCAAAAAAAGGGGATCGGGGTAATAAAAAATTCAGGGAACAGGGGAATCGGGGGTAAAAAATTTAAACCAGAGAATAGAGATCGGGGGTAATAAATAACCAGAGAATAGAGATCGGGGGTAATAGAAAACCCCAGAGAAAAAGGGGTTTGGGGGGGGAAAATAAAAAACAAAAAAGGGAAAAATTGGGGGTAAAAAAATAACCAGAAAAAGGGAGTTTGGGGGAAATAAAAACCAGGAAGAGAGATTGGGGGTAATAAATAACCAAAAGAAAGAGATTGGGGGTAATAAAAAAAACCCAAAAAGAGAAGAGAGACCCGGGGGGTAAAAAAATTTAACCAGAGAAAGAAAAAATTGGGGGGTAATAAAAAACCCAGAAAGAGAGTCGGGGGGTAATAAATAACCAAGAAAGAAAATTTTGGGGGGAAATTTAAAAAACCCAAGGAAAAGATCGGGGTAATAAAAAACCCAGAGAAGAGAGATGGAGGTAAAAAAATAACCAAAGAGAAAAAAAGAGCGGAGGTAAAAAATAACCCGGGAATAGGGGGGATCGGGGGGGTAAAAAAAAAACCCAGGGAAAGAGAGATGGGGGGTTATAAATAATAAAGGGAATAGGATTGGGGTAGAAAATTTTAAATTTGGGGGCAGCAGAAGGTTAATAAACTCTAAAAAAAAATCATAATCCAAGGGAGGGCAAAATACCAGCGGCACAAACCCGGGACACTGCCACCAGGGGGCCGGGCGGTCACCGGAGCCCACCCTGTTCCCTCCCCCCCAGACCAAATTAATCAGAGAAGAGGTGGGGGGTTAAAAAATTTAATCGGGGAAAAGAATGGGGGGTAATAGAAAAACCAAAAAATAGAGATTTTGGGTAATAAAAACCCAGAGAAAGAAAATTTTGGGGTTTTAAAAAAAAATAACCAAGAAGAGAATTGGGGGGTAAAAAAATAGACCGAGAAAAAAATTTTGGGGGTAAAAAAATAACCAGAGAAGAAAAGTTTGGGGGGTTAAAAAATAAAAACAGAGAAGAAATTTGGGGGGAAAAAATAACCAGAGAAAAAGAGATGGGGGGAAATAAATAACCAAAGAAGGAAAATTGGGGGGTAATAAAAAATCAGAAGAGGGGAGGGGGGTAAAAAAATAATCAGAGAAGAGGGGATCAGGGGTAAAAAAAAAACGGGGAATATGATGGGGGGTAATAAAAAACCCAGAGAAGAGAGATCGGGGGTAATAAAAAACCCCAAAGAAAGAAAAACGGGGGTAATAAATAACCAGAGAAGAGAGATCGGGGGAAAAAATTTAATTAGAAGAAAAGATGGGGGGTTTAATAAATAACCCAGGAATATAGATCGGGGGTAAAAAATAACCAGAAAAAGAGAGATGGGGGGTAATAAAAACCAGAGAAAAAGAGTCGGGGGAAATAAATAATCGGGAAGAGAGTTGGGGGTAATAAATAATCAGCAGAAGAAGACCCGAGGTAATAATAATCGGGGAATAGCTATCGGGGGTAAAAAATTTAATCAGAAAGAGATGGGGGGTTTAATAAAAAAAACCAGAGAAGAAGATGGGGGAAAAAAATTTAAATCAGGGAATAAGACCCGGGGTAGTAAAAAATTGGGGCAGCAGAAGGTTAATAAACTCAAAGAAAAAACCCAAACCCAAGGAGGGAAAAAAAACCAGCGGCACAAACCAGACACCCCAAAACCACGGCCGCAGTCACCGGAGAGAAAAGCCCTGTCTCCCCCCCCACAGCCCCAAAAAACAGAGAAGAGAGATCAGGGTAAAAAAATAATCAGAGAAGGAGTTGGGGGTTTAAATAAATAACAGAGAAGAGAAAAGGGGGAAATAAATAATGGGGAAATTTAGAGAGGGGGGGTAATAAATAAACGGGGAATAAAATTTTGGGGGTAATAAATAATCGGGAATAGAGTTTCGGGGGTAATAAATAACCAGGAAGGGGAAAATGGGGGTAATAAATAATCAGGGAAGGGGAGATGGGGGGTAAAAATAACCAGAAAAAAAATTTCGGGGTTTAATAAAAAAATCGGGGAAGAGAACCCGGGGAATAAATAATCAAAAATAGAGATCGGGGGTAATAAAAAATCAGAGAAAAAGGGGATCGGGGAAAATAAATAATCGAAAGAGGGGGGGGGGTAATAAATAATCGGGGAAATGAAAACCGGGGGGTAATAAATAATCAGGGGAATAGAGACCCCGGGGGTAATAAATAATGGGGAAGAGAGATGGGGGGTAATAAATAACGGGGAATGGAGATGGGGGGTAATAAATAATCAAAGAGAAAACGGAGGGTTAAAAAAATAACAGGGAATAGAAAAGGGGGGTAATAAATAACCCGGGGGCAAAAAAGGTTTTAAAAAAACCCCTAGAAAAAATTTGTTGGGGTTGGAAAAAAGGGGTTATAAAATTAAAAATGGTTGGGACCCTTTTTTGTCCCTCTATTTTAAATGTTTTTGGAAATTTAACCTCAAATATAAAAATTTAAAAATAATAATTAAAATTATTATATTATATATTTAAAATTATATATACATAAAAGGCCCACATTATAAGTCCCCAGCATGAAAAAGCTGTATGTATAACCTTTTTTTAAAATTTAAACCCGTTTTTAAACCCAAAATTTGGCCATTTTGGTATAGTTTGTTTTAGATTTCGTGAAATTTCCAAAGGGCCCGCCTAGTCAAAAGTTACCCCTGTGTTCAACATTCCTGAAGCTGGAGGAGGGGGTTCCATAATAAGGACGTCCCAAAATAGACCCCAAGCCGGGTCCCTGTGTTTGCCTTTTATCTACAAAATTTGCAAAAGGGTATAAAAAGCCCCAAATTTTTGGACTAAAATCAGAAAGCATTTTCATAGCGGGCAAGGATTTTTGTGATGTGTTTTTTTGTGAAGGAAAAAGGGGTTTTAAAAATAATACTGTAAAGCATTTTTAATTTGGGTAAAAATCCCAAGCTTTTTCCCCTTTAAAAAAAGACATCTCAGATAAAAGTGGAATCCTTTTTTGTGAGGAAAAATTACAGCAAATTTTAAAAGAAATTTGAGATGGTTGTTTCCAGGATGTAACATTTTTGTTATCATTTTCCCCAGGATGTGGAATTTGGGTTTTATCATCTTCCCCCTTAAGTTTCTTTTTTACTGGAAAACAACTAAAAATTTTCGGCCGATGCATTCCAGAGGGTTTCTACTCAGAAAAACAAAATGGAAAAAATGAAATTTATTCAGAAGGTGCCTAAAAAATGGACATTTTCATCCCCTCCCTCTCAAACTCTATTTGGCCCGCGTTGTTTTTATTACAGAATCAAAACAAATATGTTTTTTAATGCATTGTATTTTTCAGAAGCCTTTTGGGAAAATGAATTAGATTTGAACCCAAAATTCTGCTCTGAAAATCAGTTTTTAATCGGCCGATACTTTTTCCCCTGAAGTGATTTGGAATTTCCGGGGCAAACGGGTTTACCCCCAGTGTTTGGAAACGACCCCGACACTTTGGGGCCCAAAAAGGGGTTTTGGGCCAACTTATTTAAACCCCCAATTTAAAAATTTTTTTTTCCACCCCAAAAAACCCAAATCAAAATTTTTAAAAAAAACTTATTTTTTTAATTCCTTCAAATTTTCCCCTCCCCCAACCCCAAACTTTTTTACCAACCCCAAATTTTCCCCTAACATGTTCCATAACTCCCGGAAAACCCCAGGAAAAAATGCTGGGCCCTGGTCTGACCCCGATCACCTGAGGGTTTTCCCAAAACGGGCAAGCTATTTTAGTGATTGGGGTTTTTGCCTTAAATTTTGGGGGTCCCCTGTTGGTCACCTTTTGGGTTTTGGCCCCCTTTGGGGCCAAACCTGAAAAAAACCCTGTTACTGGCAACCCGAAAATATTTTATACCCTTTCCCACTCTTAGGCATCTGGATTTTGGGTCCACTTTAATTTTCCTTTGGGAAGGGTACTCCGGGGTTTTTTTAGGTGCTGATAAAGGTTTCTTGAGGGTTTGGGGAAGGGGGTTGCAGGTGGTGCAGATGGTGCATGCCCTTTATTGTAGGCCCGCAAAACAAAAGGAATCTTATTAAATTTGGAGGCAATTGGGAAAAAAAACTTGGTGCCAAAAAATAGCCTTTTATTTCCCTTATTTCCCCTTTCCACGATGAGTTTTAAACTCCCAAAGGGCCCCGGGTTTTTTGGGGCAATGGGCGGTTTCATTTTGTCTAGGGAAAAAAAGACCCAAAGGCCTTTTGGCACCTTCCCAAAATTCCTCTTTCAAGGTTTTCTCCCAACTTTCTTCCCCCGTTTTTCTCCCTTTTCAGTTGCCAGATGTTGTTCTGTGAAAATTTCTTTTTTGAGGGGGCCCCGCGGGTTCCAACAGAGGGCTGGAGTTTTTCAGGTTTTCCCGTTTTAATTTAATTTCCTTTTTTCTGAGCTTGGTGGTTTTAAAAAAATGAGTTTCCCGGATCCAGCCACTTGGATGACACTTTCACCAAGAGCCCGCTGCTTTTGTGGGTTGGGCCCGCTGTCTGGGTTTCCCCGGGGCTGTTTGTCTTTCCCCTTTTTCCCTGGGGGTTTTAAAAATTTAAAATGGGTACTTTTGTGGGGAGTTCAAGTGCAGCCATCAAGGATTTAAAATTTTTTCTGCTTTCTTCAAGGGGGTTTCCCCGCTGCGGGGATGAATCCTCTTTTCTTCCAAAAAGAGCCCAAAATCATGTGCTTTGCCCTAGGCATATCTTGAATCAGTCCATATATTTGGGTGTTTTTCCTTCAGCCCCTTTTGCCGGCCCCTTCCCCGAGCTTAAAGTTCAGCAATTTGAGCTGAAAAATGCGGGGGAGTGCTTCGCCCTGGGATTTTCATCTTTTTGGTTTTTTGCAAAATTCCTGGGATGAAAAGTCCCATCCCTTTAGTAAACATAAACTTGATCCCTCAGTCCAGAG
>JAODAL010083372.1:0-11273 GCA_025379985.1 Phyllomedusa bahiana
CCCCCTTTTGGGGTCCACATTGCCATGGATTTCACACCGTCTGCCTTCCTCTGACGGTAAAAGGGTTTATCTGGGTGTCCTGCCCTTTTTTTCAAAAATAAACCTCTTCCCTTGCCGGGTCTCCCTTCTCTCCTTGACTGCCAAGCTATTTTTTAAACATACTTCCGTTACATGGACTCCCCCCCACATTGTTTTCGGTTTGGGGGAGTGCAATTTCGTCTCCCCAGGTTTTGGCGGGGCCTCTGTTCTCTCTTACAAGTGGAACTGGACTTTCTTCCGCTACCACCCCAAGATCAAAGGGGCAAGTGGGAGATTTAAATCAAGTTTTTTTTTTTACCTATTCCAAAATTCGTATCCGCAAGACAAATATTGGCCCCGGTCTTTTCCTGGGGGGAGTTTTCTTAAAATTTCCCTCTGGCTCTGATTCGCTGGGGCGCCCCCCTTCTTCTAGTCTTCGGTCAGCCCCCCGCCCACCCCTTCTGCTCCCCCCTTCTGCCTCCCCCGATGTCCCTGCGGTGGATAGTCTGGTCCGCGACCTACTGCCAATCCCTCTCCAGCCTCGGCCCGTTGAAGGCCCAAGCGACAAGAAAAGAAGACCCCCTCCTTCCTTCACCCGGGGGGAAAAGGTTTTGGCTGTCTGCCAGTATGTCCGCTTCAAAATCCCCGCACAAGCGGGCCCCGGGGTTTTGGCCCCCTTGTTTCCCCGGCGCCCAAATCCCGGTGCCAAAAACCCTCCCCGGCTCCCCCGCCATGCGCCCCTCCCCCAAAACTCCTTCCCTGCTCCCTACTGAAAGCGGTCATCCTTAACGTTCTTGGGGCCCGGGTCCCCCCATCTCCCGTACACTCCATCAATTTTTGCCGCAAAGAAATTTTGGCCATAAGACGGTTTGGGGAGACGATTTTTCTTGGGTCACTGGAAGGGGTTTTTGGGCCGGGGGGAAAGTCGTGGAGCCGGAGGAAAATCCTGGGTCGGGGTCTTTTGTCTAGGTTCATGCGGGCCCGAAAGAGGGGGAGGCCCCAAAAGGGGAGGTGGGTACGTTAGGGTGTGCCTGCGAACCCCCCTGTCGGGTCGCAGGGACATCGCAACGCCAGCCTCTTCTGCTGCGGCCGAGCCGCAGCCCCCCGCCGGGGTGCGGAAAACCCCCCGGCGGCGTTAGACCCATTACCTCACCCCCCCTTTTCTGCCCGTCGCACGCTCCCGCTGCCAGCCGGGGGCGCACGCGCCCCCTGTGTGCCCCCCACAGCATTCAGGAACATTTAAAGGGACATGCGCCGGTGAATTTTCTCACCGGCGGCGCCCAATTTAAGCCTTGCCCTCTTCCCTAGGACCTTGCCGAATCGATAATGCCCTTATTGCCTAGAGAGGAACCGTTCCAGAGGGTTTTGTTCCTTATTACCGTACCCTCTGCCTCCGTCCTTTACCCGAAACCCAAACTGTCTGCACCCCTTCTGCCCGTCCCCCCACAAGGGCCCGCACATTCGTACCGCGCAACCCCTCGGGGCCCCCAAAAAACAGCCGTCAGGGGTAGCGACCTGGTAGTAATGTGCCGCAGCAAGTCCATCCGCTTTGGGCGGCGGGCTCCCGGTAAAAAAACCGGGGCCTACTTAGAACTCCCTCCCTGGCGGGCTTTCGCCATGGCTTGTGTGGCCAAAGGGGTTCACTGCCTCATCCTTTACACATTCCCCTTTCTTATGTACCCAGGCACCCCTGGGAGAGGTGCAATCAAACCCCTGCACGGGGTGGGTGAACTGCTACTACAGCTTTTTCCTTGTTTGTTCGTCAAACTGTCATGGCACCCTCAAGAAAAAACAGGGCTCCTTTATTACATCATTGCCTCTGGCTGCAGAGTGCTCCATTGTGACACGCGGAGTGTTCCGTCTATGCAAAGCCTTTGTAGATACAGGGAACGGCCATTTTGTTCTTGAAGTTTGTGGGGGCGGCCATCTTGTTTTCAAATTGAACTTTCCATTTTCTCACAACAAATAAATTTTGCACCCCACAAGAGGGGACAACAGTGTACAGAATCCAAGTCATTCATCCACAATCGCTGCTGAAGGTCACTGCAGTTTGTATTTCTCTTGTTTTGAGACTGTTTTTATTGAAATACATTATTAGGATCTAACATATATTTTGGGAGATTGTCCCACAATAATGCAAGGAGTAAGAGGTAATGGTCTTGCCAGAAAAATTTTAGATCTCAGCAACGCAACAAAATTGCACGAGTGGACGGAAATGGAAATACACGGCAGTTTCAGCAATATCCCTTGAGAAAAGTCCACGTGCAGGGAAAAACTTGATCAATTCAATGGACCAGGTGCATGCTTCTGGTGAATTAATCCCAAGAAATAGTCCTATCAATTATTCCTCTGGGTGAGGGAATTGTAGTCCAAGCTGAATTAACTGTGCTCACCTGTGTAAAGCCTAGCTCATTTTTTCCCCTGAAGATTTTAAACAGCACCTACTGAGATGTTACATATTTACATGGTGAGAAACAGAGCTAAATTGGTTTCCATGGCCATTTTCTACAAAATCACGAAGGACCTGTTCGCCTGTTATGGGGCAATAGTGTGGATTATTTGTCAGCGGTGTTCGCTTGTCCATTTTTCTAATCAATTTAGGGCTCTTCAGAAGGCTTAAAATCTGACAAATCTGACTTTTTTGCACACCTATTCCACCTTTCATATGTGCCCATGCACCCATGGGAGAGAGTGCAATCAAACCCTCTGCACAGGATGGATGAACTGCTATATTACAGCTATTTGCTTATTTGTTTTTGTCAAACTGTCATGGCAGTCCCCAGAGAAAAACAGGGCTCCTTTATGACATCATTGCCTCTGGTTGCACAGTGCTCCATTGTGACTCGCGGAGTGTTCCGTCTAGGCAAAGCAGACCGGGACTGCCCATAGGGCAAACCGGGCATTTGCCCGGCAGGCCGCTGAGGTCCGGGCCGCAGGGCCGGCTCGGAGCCGCCCGGGGCCCAGGGGGCCGTGTTTCCCCCCCCGGCAGGCCCCGAGTGCCGGCGCACCGCACAGGGCCCCCCAATGGTCGTATCTGCAACCGGACCCCTGGCCAGGGGGCCGACAAAGGCCCCCCTCGCTGCACGACCGGGTCACCCCCCCAGCCATGCCCATCACGGCCGCCGCCTCACCATGCAGTCAGGCAGTAGCCGAGGCTGAAACAGCTGGGGTCTATTGATCCGTCTGTTCAGCTTCCAGGAGGCCGCGGGGCAGGCGCGCGATGTGATGACGTCATCGCGCCCTGCTCACTGCCCGCACCCGGAGTGAGCGGCCGCACCGGAGGAGGGAAGAGGAGAAGAGGAGGCAGAGACTTCAGGTAAGTATTGTTTTATTACTTTTTTAAACTACTAGCCCTGCCTCATACCTATATAAAAGCCCCCTACTACCCTGCCTGGCTATATACTCCCTATACTGATAAACTACGACAATAAGGAATATAATTTTTTAAAGAATTTTCCCCAAATTTGGGTATACATGAAAAATCCAAAAATCCAACCAACATAAATCATGTATTAAAAACTTCATTTTTTTAATGAAATCCCCTAAAAAATGGGGAGAAAAAGAAAAATAACAAAAAATTTAAACCTAAAAAAAAAATTCTAGCCACCCTAAAGACACAAAAGGAGTTCCCCCCCAAAAAGGGGCGGCCCTGCCCGGGAACCCTACACCCAAAAAAATATAAAGCCCTAACACAAAAAATTTCCCGACATGTTTCATGCCCTCACAACATTTCATCAGGGATTTAAAAATGGAAAATAAAAAAGGGGGGCAAAAGGGTCCAGATAAAATAAAGGCCCAAAAAAAACCGGGCCCTTAAAACAAACAGATTTTGTCTAAACGGTTGATTCACCAAGTATTTTGGGAGGATTAAGGGTCATTCCACCAAAAATAAAGAGACAGGGGTTTATGGGTCCCACTCAACCTCTATATAAACAAAGGAGATAAAAAAAAAAATTTGGAAAAGGGGAAAAGGAACCACCGCCTTCCCCCTAAAGATAATAAATTCCCAAAAAATTTCCCCACAACGGTAAATTTGGGAATTTTAATATATTTTATAACACGGGTCCCAAAAAGGCCCAAAAATTTTTTTTCGCCTCAAAAAGACAAAGAGGTTTTCCGTATATCGGGGACAGTTTAAAGAATCAAAAAAAGGGGAAATTTTTTGGCAAAATTTTATCCGGGGAGGGATAACTTATATCTAAAAAACCCAACTGGAATATAAAACCAAAACCGCCCGGTTTTTTTAAACATGAAATTTTAAACACCCTCACAAAAAAACCCCAATTTTTCTCCCCACAGGTATCAAAAAAAAGACTTTTCCCAGCCCAAAGAATATAAAAACTCCCAATATAAACACGGGTTTTTTAATATGGATCCAAACACCCGGGTTTTTAAAATTAAGGGATACACCCTCCCCTTTTCCCATAGTATTTTCCAATGTCAAAAAAGGAAAAGTTCCCAGTCAAAAGAAATCCCATACCAAAATACCACACAAGGCCCCAAAAAGATAGAGATTAACAAAACCCCAAAAGATTAATTTTAACAAAAAAACTGCTCTAATCCCATTTTATAAATATACCCCCAAAAACCGCACCCGTTAAAATTTAAGAAAGGCATTATTTGAAACCCCCCAACAAAAATCCCCAAAACAACCTTTTGGTGGGATCCTCTTTTTCCTCATAAAGGGCAGCGCACCCCAAAAACTGAAACACCCCGGGCAAAAAGTGGGGCCCCCTTCCCGCCAACCCGCGCCGCCCCATTTCCCGGGCCCAAAGGGGCCGCAGCCTCCCCATACGGAACAGTTTGACCTGTAACCCCAACCACAGATAAAAAAAAAACCGGGCGCCGGGGACACAAAAGGAAAGCAGAATTTAATGCGCCCCCAATTTTTACAAAAAAGGGAACAAAACGGGGTATTAACCCATACAGTCAGGGAACAGCTATTAAAAAAGGATAAGCGGGAAATAAAGGGAAGAAAGGTTTAAATTAAAACAAAACCTCAGGAACAACTAGTAAATAGGAAAAGGGGCTAAAAATTACGGAAACAAGGATTTTTAAAATGAAACAGCAAAAATCCCAAACCCTTTATTCAGTCCTTGTGGGGGGAAAAGTTTTGGGGCTAAAAATCCACTCGGTTTTTTTTCCCCGAAGCAGCAACCCCATCCCAGTTGGGGCCCCCCCCGAAAATGGGAAAAAACCCGTCCCAAACCCCCCAAACTTGACAAAAATTTCAAATCACCACCATTATGTTACAAATATTTCTTGGGAATTGGGGGATCCTTACCATCCCTTTAAAACATTCACATTTCACCCCACACGCCTACAAATTTTCCCGATGGTTTTTTTCCCAAAGGGAAATTTCCCAAACCCCATTACAATTGATATTAAAGATCAAACCCTTTTTCTTCTGCAATTTATGAAAAAGGGCCCTTTTTGGAAAACCCTGTTTTCACTTGCTTTAAAATTTTTTTTCCCGGTTTTTCCCGAAAATTTTACCCAACGCAAAACCCCCTACATCTGAAACCCTCCCGGGCAGGGTTTATTTAAAAACCCAAGGTTTTTAGGGGGCCCAAAAATTTCTTTTTAAAAAAGGGTATGGACTAAAAATCCCAAATTTCTCTTACCCTAAAATAGGGGGATTTTGGGGGTATTTCCCCTTTTCAAACCCTTTCCCCCATCCTAATCCAGCTTTGGGGGTTTCCCCCAAATTTTTTGAATTACTTCCCAAAAGGACAAACTGGGTCCATCAATTTCCCCCAATTTTTGGGGGAAGAATTTCCCCCCCCGTTTTTTTTTACTCGAAAAAAACTCCCTTTGGGAAACAAAAAAAGGTGTCTTTCTTGGTTTTGTAGAGCAATTTCCCATAGGCTTCTCTAAGGACCCCCATCCCGGTTGCCCCCCCAAACAAAAAAACGCTTTCCCCCCAATCCCCCAGAAAAGATTTTTTTAAAATTTCCCAAAAAGGGTAAAAAAAAATTTTTTTTCCCAAAAACGTAAAATAAGGCCTTTGGGAATTCCCCCTCTTGGAGAGGGAAAAGGGGAAATTTTCTTTCCCACCTCAAGATGAATTGGGGAACAAAGCTTCCGAAAGATTGTGGTCCCCCAGGGAACCCCCCCCTGTCCTTTGATATAACAACCAAAAAAGAAGAGCCCCCCCCTTCCAATTTAAATTTTAAAAGGGAAAAAAGATTTTTTAAAACAATTTTTTTTCATACAAAAGCAAAAAAACCTTAAATTTCCTTTTTTTGGGGGCCCATTCCCCAAAAACCCGGAATTCCCTCGATATAAACCTTTCGAAAATAAAAAACCTCCTAAACCCAATGTATTAGCATTTACCAAAAACAAAATGTCCTCCCACCGCCCCCGGAGCAAAATTCGGGGAGGCTGGCGCACAGGGGCACCCATTGGCCGGCCCCTTACTTGGGGGAGATCTTTTTTTTAAACACAAAAAATTCTTTGGGGAGAACAAAATTTAAGCAATTGGAGGACAAAAGGTTTTCCGAAAAAGACTTCCCCGGCCTGCCTCAAAAATTCTCTGACCTTCCCTTTAGCCCCAAACTCGGGGTGGAGGAGTAAAGAAACCTCCCGGGCAAGCTCACAAAAGGCAAAACTGGGGCCAAAAACCCAAAAACCCTCCAACTTCGCAACAAAATCCATAAAGAATCCCTGTGTATGGGTGGGAATGCCCCCCACAAAGGGAGCCAAAATCTTTTTTGATAAAAGTGTTCCCTAATTTTTGGGAAAGGGTTCCCACAAAACCCAAAACAATGGGTCTGCCCCGCAAGGGGAAAAAACTTCTTTGCACCTTGGGTTTTAACAAGGGAAAACTTTGCCATCCCGGGAAAGGGGGGGACATATAAAACAAACTCATCCTTTCCCAAAAAACCGAAACCAAGCTTTTTGAAAAAGAAAAAGCTTTTAAATTCTTCAAAAAAGGAAAAAAAAATGTGGATTGGGTCTCAAAAATTTCAAAATCCATCCCCGCTTTTTAAGAATTTTCATAAAAAATATTTACATACCATCAAATAAACAAAGGGTCACAAAAATGGGCCCCCCCCCTTTCAGAGGGTTTTTTTAGTGATATTCTTATCTTAAGCCAGAAACCCTTTTAAAACCATATACTCATCCTTACGAAAAACCCCCTAATTCCTCATTTGTCCAATTTCCTAGTTCGCTTTAAGGGCCAAATCAAAAAACAAATCAATTATGAAGGAAATCCCTTTTAGGAGGTAAAACGTTAAATATTTTTTTTTTTTAACTCATTTTTGGGGCCCCTTCCCCCCAAAAATTTAGGGGAAACCTCATGGCCCCTCAATTTGTCCTCACTTCCTCCAGCATGTCAAAAGGTATAAACCCCCTAAGACACTCAAAAAGTTTGTTCCAGAGTGAAAAAATTTTTACCAATGCAATTTTTTAACAAAAAATTCAGGGCCCCCCTTCCCCCGGAAAACATTCTAAACCCCCTGTTTTTGGGCAAAAAATAACCCTTTTAACCTCAATTTTTTGGGTCTCAATTTCCTAAACTCTCTTTGATTTTTTTATAATCACGGTTTGGGTCCTGATTGTAGTTTCCAATTTTAAAAACCAGAAACACCTGAATGGGTATTGGGTTTTAGAGGCCTAATCCCCGAAAAGGGTTGCGATTCCTCAGGGGGTATGTTTTTTTCCCCCTAAAAAAAGGGCCGGGGTTTTCTTGCAACGTTTCCCTACCTAACCTCTTTTTCCGATTATCCCAAACCCCTTCCCTTTTGGGGGCCCCCCCCCCTCCTTCCCAAATTTTAGCCCCATCCCAAATCTGATTGATCAATTTCAATAGAGGATAAAGGCCCTTTTCTGGGTTCCCCGTTGATCCTTTTCCCCAAAAAAAAGGGGTACCTTGTTTCCCCTTAAAAACGTTTTACGTCCCCGAGTAAACTGTTTTTTTCTTCCTTCCAAAAATGGAACTGGGAACTTTCTATTGTATTTTGTAAATTGTTTTTCCTTACTAAAAGTCCCTTTTTCCTGCTAATTGTTTTTATCCCCATCAACCCTTTTTTTTAAAATTTTGGGGCCCTTCAGGGGAAACCAAAATTTTAAACCCTCATCATCCCCAAAAGTTTTGCATAAAACTGAGGAGGCCCCGTATTTCCTTTTTCCCCTTCCCCAACTAAAACAGAAAGGCCCAAACTTTTCTATTTTTTGGTTTTTTCCTGGGGGTTTAATTGGGGGTTTTAAACCCCTAAACCTCCCTTTGGTTAATATACGCTTCAACTTTGTGCCTCCCCCCCCAAGAGGCTATCTGCTCTTTGTACAATAATGAAAGTTTTTCTAAACGCTGCTTTAAACGTAGGGGGAAAATTTCCCCCTGTAACAAACCCCTTTTAGAAAATACCCCTTTGCCTCCGGGCAACCCCTTTTACTATGTCCCCAAACCCATCGAAAGGGACCTGCCCCTTTAAATTTCCTGTATAAAAATTACTAATAAACTACGACAATAAAGGGGAAAATAAGTTTTTTTAAAGAAATTTTCCCCCCAATAAAAATAACAAAAAAAAAAACCCAAAACCTAACCAAAAATAAATCATGTATTAAAACTTCACTTTTTAAAAAAAAAAACCTAAAAAAAAAAGGGAAAAAAAAAAAAAACAAATAACTTTTAAAATACAAAAAAATTCTACTCACCCTAAAGACACACAGGGTGCGCCCCCCAAAAGGGCGGGCCCCGTCCGGAACCTACACCCTATATATATAAAGCCCAACACTAAAAAGGCCCCCACCCTGTTTCTATGTCCCCACAACACTTTCCCCGGGGCTTAGTATGGAAAAAATAAAAAAAGGGGGCAAAATTTTCCAAATAGGGTAAAGACCAAAAAAAATAGGGCCTAACTAAAATTTTTTCTAAAAATTTTAAATTTAACCGATAAAAAAGGATTAAAAAGGTCATTTCCCCAAAAAAAAAGAGGACATTGGGATTGGGTTTCCCCCGACCTTTTAAATAAACAAAGGAAATCAAAAAAATTGGAAAAATGGGATGGTATCCCCCCTCGACTCCTTAAGATAAAAAAACACCAAAAATTCCCAGCAACGTGTCCAAAAAGGGGAAAAATATATATATATAAATAAATATAAATAAAAAAATATATAAAAAACTCACCGGCCACTTTATTAAGGTACAAAACCCGTCCCCCAAATGCTTTGTTTAAAACTTAATTTCTAAACAGCCCAAACACTGGCGGCAACTCCATGCATTTAAGGGCATGAACAGGTTTAAACAATCTCCTCAAAATTCAAACCTGAGGGATCATTTTGGGGGAAAAAAAAATTTGAGTGGGCCTTTTTAAATGCATGGGTTGGGGGCCAAAAGCTGGTCTGAGTAAATTTTAAAAAATGCGGGTTCCGGGGTTTTCAAGCACAACCCCCTCTAGGTTTACAAGAAGGTCCAAAAAAAAAAAAACATCCAGGGGGAGGGGGCCCGTCCTGTGGGCAAATGCCTTGTTAATTTCAAGTCCAAAAAAAAAATGGGGAACTGGTTCAGCTGAAAAAGGCCAAAAGGGGACTAAAAAACCCCTGTTACAACCAAAGGGAGGGGAGGGAAAAACATCTCTGAATGCACATACGGCATCTTTGACGAATTTCTACACACAGAAGACCACAAACCGGGGGGCCACTCCCTTTTAGCTAAGAAAAAGGGAAAAGGCTCCCCAAATTTTTTTCCCAACTCCCCTCGAAAATTGGGGCAGTAGAAATTTTGGGAAAAACCCTTGCCTGGCGGGGTGAGTCCCCGATTTCCCGCTGCGGCATTTTTAAGGGAGGGTTAGAATTTGGTTTTCCCCAAAAACAAAAAACATGTCCCTCCTCCTTTTTTTAAAAAACGTTCAAGGGGTGGTTGGGGTTTTCCCTGGTGTGGAAAAATTTCTTGGGCCCCTTTGGGGCCCCCTTGGGACCAAATTTACATCCCTTGCAACACCCTTTTGGAATCTATCCACAAGAAATTTAAGGGGATTTCTGAAAAGGGAAAAGGGGGTCCAACCCTTACTACATGGTTACCTAATAAAGGGGGCCGGGGGAGTGTATAAAACACGTCCCCCCCCAAAAGGGCCACAAATTTTTTTTGCCTCACAGATCAAAGAGGTTTTTCCGTATAACCCAACCCGAATTTAAAAATTTCAAAAAAATGTGTTTTAAGGGGAAAAATTTTCCCCGGGTGAAAACTTAGAAAACATGAAACACTGGTGTATTAAAACCATAACCCCCAATTTAAAACATTTTTGAATACATTCCCACAAAAACCCCAAAGGTTTTTACCCCAAGGTAAACAAAAAAAAAAAACTTTTCCCATCAGAAGAATATATATTCTCAATAAAAAACACTGTTTTATGGGGTCCATAAAACCCCCGGGTTTTTTAAAAAAAATGGGTACACTCCTCCCCCTATGCCCCCATGATATTCCCAAGTTCCCTAAAAAAACATTTTTTCCCGTCAAAAGCAAAACCATACCCAAAAATACCACACAAGCCTGCTAGATAGAGATTAACAAAATCCCAAATTTTTTATTAACAAAAAAAATTGCTCCCAATCCCAGGTTTTTTTCATATACTCACAAACCGAACCCCCCGTTACAATTTCGGATTAGAGCAGTTTTTTTTTGGTTAAATAACCAAAAATATGGGATGGGTTTTGGGCTGGGGAATGTTTTCTCTATGACACTTGTGGGGGACACATGGGGAAAGGGGAAGTTTTAAACCATTATGTTTAAAAACCGGATGGTTTTGGGGTTTCCCCTATACCGTGGGTTTTTTTTGAGAAAAAATATTCTTTAAATGGGAACATCCTTTTTTTTTATACCTGGGGGAAAACCATTGGGTTTTTGTGAGGAATGTATTTATTAAATTTTAAATAACCCGGGCGGTTTTGGTTTTCAATACCATGTTTCATAAATTTTAAATTACTCCCCGGGTACCTTTTCCATATTACAAATTTTTTTTTTATTCTTAATCTGTCCGAAATACAAAATAACCCTTGATCTTGAGGGGAAAAATTTGTGGGCCTTTCGGGACATTTTTTTATTATAAAAAAATATATTAGTAAAATATAAAATATATAGATTTTATATAAAATTTCTCCCAAAGGGTACCCTTGGGTGGGAAAAATTTTCGGGGAAAAAAGGGGGGGGAAAAAAGGGGGAAAAAAATTATAAAAAAAAGGATTTAAAAAAAAAAAAAATATTTTTTTTGTGGGTTTTTGGGGTTTTTTTTTTTTTTTGGGGGGGTGGGTTT
>JAODAL010083373.1:0-11273 GCA_025379985.1 Phyllomedusa bahiana
CAGAGCTGCTTTACAGCAGCTTCATGCACATAGGAGCCCGTGGACTGGATCAGTCCCATTGACTTCTATAGGAGAGTTTTCTAGTCATGCTCTGTGACCTTGGAAGAAGTCAGTGTGCAGGGAGGGAAGAGGGGGAACTGTGACATCTCATATTGTGACTGGTGGATCCTGTGTTATCTATTCACACTGGTGTCTCCTTTCGGTTTAATCCTGCTTGTACTCATAATGAACAGAATACTGAAAATCTTTCTACACAAAACAGGAAGTGTGAGACTATTATTAGGCCTTGGGGCCAAAGTGAAAACTGCAGGACTTAAGAATTTTTTTAAAAATATTGAAAGTGATATGGAAAATTAAAAAAAAAATAACCAAAAATTCTAAAAAATGTGTTTAACATAAAAGTGTGAGTTAAGCAATAAGTCATTTTTTGATGAATTGTGAAATCTACAATCAGAAAATAAAAACGGCAAAGAAAAGAAATTGTATCAGGGTCTTGTTTTAGGTAAAATAAATGGCGACAGATTCCCTTTAAAGGGAATGTGTCATCAGAAAATTATCTATTGTTTAACTCATGTTATTATGTTAAAAGGGTGTTCCGGGAGTTAGGAATGCTCGTTGGCCGTCGGGGCATGATAAAGAGTAGAAGACAAGACTCATACTTCCCTAATGTACGCTCCCGTTCATCCCTGGAATCCAGTGCATTCACCCAGGAAGGAAGCAGTGAACGTTCATCGTTCACGTGACAGGGACAGCCAATTACAGGCAACAATGTCACCTGCACGTGACCGCTCTAGCCTGTTATTGGCTGCGTCTGGCAGGTGAACAATGTCTGCTCACTGCTTCAGTGGAGGTGAACAGGATGGCCACTGGAACTGAATGGCCATTTTATATCAGTAATCCTTATTTAAAAAAAAAAAAAAAAAAATAATAAAATCCTGCAGTTTTCATTTTGGCCACTAGGCCTAATAATAGTCTGACACTTCCTGTTCTGTAGAGAAAACTTTTCAGCAGTCTCCTCATTTTCAGCACAGGCAGGGTTACACTGAAAGGTGACACCAATGTGTATAGATAACACAGTCACAACAGATGTCACAGCTCCCCCTCTCCCCTCCCTGCACACTGCCTTCTTCCCAGGTCACAGAGCATGACTAGAAAACTATCCTATATAGGTCAATGGGTCTGCTCCTATTCACAGGATCCTATGTGCATGAAGCTGCTGTTAATCAACTCTCTAAATGCTGCTCAGGCAAACAGGCTGCTCCCATAATCCTATACAGACAAGAGGATTGAGAAATCTACCATCAAAAAATAAAAACAGCTAAGGGTATGTTCACACCGCGTTTTTTGAAGTGTAAATTTACGCTTCAAAATCTGCTTAAAAAAACACCTGATTTAGAGGCTTATTTTGAAGCGTTTTTTAAAGTGTTTTTTGGAAAAATCCTATCCCCGTTGTTGACTAAGTGAAAAACGTCTCAAGAATTGACGTCACTTATATTTATGGCTGTAATTGCATCCAAAAAACGGCTCCCAATTACACTTGTGAGATACGCTTCGTGTGATTATATATATTTATATTTTACATTATATTCAATGAGGATTGATCTGAAACTTGATTGATCAGTCTGAGACTGATTTTGGACCGTTTTCCAGCGCGTAAAATGCGCTAAAAACGGCCCAAAGAACGCTGTGTGAACATACCCTAAGAAGAAAAGAATATGTATCAGTGTCTTGTTTTAATTAGTAAAAAAAAAACAATACCGCCCCTACGAGATGTCTCGTTTTTGTTAGTCTGTTCAGGCCAGACCCCTGTTTGTTGTGTCTCATGCATGGGTGCACCACTAACTGTACCTTTTTGGTCCCCACAGAGGATCATCAACGGTTCTGCATATGACAATTTCCTCAATATGTGTCAGTATCTATTCACGGTTTTAGCGTGGGGGGGACATCGGTACGGGTCTCTTTTCTTCCATCATGGGCCACCCTTTTAAAGTGACGAACCCCAGAGTGGACTTTGCCCACGGCATCCTTGCTCATGTTGTCAAGCACTAGCTTCTTGTTATTCAGTGTTATTCAATAAAAGCCCGGGTCCCCTATTTGGGTTCCCCCTTTAAATACTTGTTTTCATCTTGCAAAGACACCCACTCCCTTGGAGCCCTTTTTGACTTTATTTTTTCTATGTTTTTCTATACCATACTTATTTATATATGCCGGGCTCTTCGGGCTATTGTTCATCTGAAATTCACCATTTCCCCTTTTTTTTCCTTTTTTTTTTGCCTGTGTTTTGTATCGTTTATAAAAATTCAAATTATAAAAAAAAAAAAAAAAAAAAAAAGGCCGCCCCCTTTCGAGATTGCTTGCTTGAAAAGCCACCATGCCGTTATCCTTTTTTTTTAAAAAAAAATGCGGGCCCCTCCCGGGACTCCCCTTTTTCCAAATTTTTGGGCACTTGGGAATCGAGCTGATTCAACCCCAACCCACAAGGCAGTGATTGTTTCCCAAAATCTCAAAACGTTTTAAAATCCTATCTCCTGTACAGAGTTCCAATGTTCTACATAAGTGGTACCCATCAGTCCCAGATACCGCTGGCACGTGGGTCCCACTTAGGGACTTTTAATATTTTGGGGGGTTCCCTGCTAACAGCTTTTCTGGGATGGCGTACACCAGTATACAAAACTCACGGAAGTTTCTCTTCCCATATCTCCCGAAGCTTCACTGCTATTTATGTTTGACCACCCAGTCTCAGGTTATAAAAAGTCTTTACTGCGTCACCTGCTTCAAGCGGCTAAAACAGTTATTCCGCGGCACTGGACATCCCCGGACCGGCCAACCATTGATGAATGGTTCGCCAAAATCTCTCTGACATTCCGTATGAAAAATTTGGGCCCAGACCCCGGGCTCAGGTGGACAAGTTCCAGAAAATGTGGTTTTATTGGAACACCTTTAAATCCTCCCCACTCTTTTGATCGCTCTCTCCTTAATGCTTATTGCCCCTTAAACGCCTTCTTTTCTCTTTGTGTTGAAATTATTTTTCTAGAAGTGCCGGCCTCTTTATCTCGGACCAGTCGGAGTCCTGTCTCTTGGTGGGTGGATCTGTGGATGGCGCCCTCTCCCCCCCCCCCCAATCCCTCCGTCCTCTCCTTACCCTCCCTCCCCTATTTCCCCCCTTGTAGGTATGCGTGGGTCCTCCCCCTTAGGCTAGTTCACACGGTTTTAAATGCGGGGCCCGAAATTTAAAGCCCCGCAATTACGCCGTGGGGGCCGGGGGGGCGGGAGCGGGGGGCCGGCACATAGACTTTCATTACCAGCGGCGCATAACGCCGCTGGAAATTCCATGTCACTTATCCCCCGGGCTATTCGCCGAGCGGGGTGGAGACGAAATCCAATTCTCTATTAGAACTGTGGATTACCGTAATGACTGGGACGTTTTCAGCCCGTGATTTGCGCACTCTGCCGCGTAATTACGGACTGAAATACGTCCTGGTTTAAGCCGTGTGAACATGGCCTTACCATATGTTGGCAATATTATGCCTTGCAACTTTTTTCTTGATTGCCTTATCTGTTGCTAATGGATCTATCACAGCACTTGTCAACTACTATTATATTTACAGAAGTGCCTTTAGTCATGTTGTCTTTTACTGTCTCTTGCTTTGTATACGGCACACAAGGCCCATTGTTTCTCATTGTTGGATGTTTTTGATATTTGACATTTGTCTGCTCTTCTCATCCAGTGTTCTGTCAATAAAGCTTTTTGAATAAGAAAAAAACCCCAATGCCGATAGATTCTCTTTAAAGTGTCCAGTATAGTTTCTATTCCATTGCCAAAATAATGTTGACCTCTAGACTTCCCGGGAAAACAGGCTCATATCCTGCAAGTGCTTCTGGCAGCCACCACTAGTGGGTCCATGTTGTATGTATATTAATATTGCTGTCATTGACTTTTATGGGACCTGTATAAATATGTTGAGCCCCTCCCTTGTGGTGGCTGCCGGCTGCCAGAAGAAGCACATTAATTATAATTTCCAACTACTCCGGTGTAATTAGGCCTGGGTTCACCTTGTTAAGATATAGGGCCCCTCTTTTAAGCATAAGAAACTGGATACCAACCTAAACACATTCTGTTCCTCTGCAAAGACAACTCCAAAAATGATCCATCACGAACGCTATAAAATTTTATTAGACATCCATTTATGAACAGACACTGGAGCGGAGTCGCAGCACCATAATTGTGACGACTGGAGAGAGTTGTTAAATAAACAATCAATTCACAAGGACCTAGTAAAATGGAGATTAATGCCAAAGAACATCCAACATTTCTATTACGCTGTTACTACCCAGCATGCCTAGCTCGCGCACCATCCATAATAACAGAGAAGTGCAAAGCGATGAAATCTCATCAAAGTATCAGACGCAGACACAAACAACACCTACTGAAACTTCACAGGTGAGAGAATGGATGTTATAGATGGCAACCGGGATCGGTTTGGGAATCTTAATGGAAAGAAAGCTGACACAGTGAAGGAAATAATTATTTGATCCCTTGATGATTGTGTAAGTTTGTCCACTGACAAAGACATGAATGGTCTATAATTTTAAGGGTAGGTTAATTTTAACATTGAGAGATCGAATATCCAAAAAAAATCCAGAAATCACATTGGTTAAATTATATAAATTAATTTGGGGATTTGCAGTGAGAAATAAGTATTTGATCCCTCTGGCAAACAAGACTTAATACTTGGTGGAAAAACACTTATTGGCAAGCACAGCAATCAGATGTTTTTTGAAGTTGATGATGAGGTTTGTGCTCATGTCAGGAAGAATTTTGGTCCACTCCTCTTTGCAGATCATCTGTAAATCATTAAGATTTTGAGGCTGTCTTTTGGCAACTTGGAGCTTCAACTCCCAACATGCGTTTTCTATGGGATTAAGGTCTGAAGTCTGGCTAGGCCACTCCATGACCTTATTGTGCTTCTTTTTGAGCCACTCCTTTGTGCCTTGGTTGTATTTATTGGGCCATTGTCTTGCTGGAAGACCCAGCCACAACCCATTTTTAATGTCCTGGCAGAGGGAAGGAGGTTGTCACTCAAGATTTTACGGTACATGGCTCCATCCATTCTCCCATTAATGCGATGAAGTAGTCTTGTGCCCTCAGCAGAGAAACACCCCCAAACATAATGTTTCCACCTCCATGCTTGACAGTAGGGACGTGTTCCTTGGGTCATAGGCAGCATTTCTCTTCCTCCAAACACGGCGAGTTGAGTTAATGCCAAAGAGCTCAAATCCTGCACTGTAGGACTTTAAACCATTATGGTGTAATGTGTTACCATTGTTTTTTTTGATGACTGTGATCCCAGCTGCCTTGAGATCCCTAACAATTCCCCCCCCCCTCCCCTCTGTGTAGTTTTAGGCTGATCTCTCACCTTCCTCATGATCAAGGATACCCCACGAGGTGAGATTTTGCATGGTGCCGCAGATCGATGTCGATTGACAGTCATTTTGTATTTTTTCCATTTTCTTACTATTGGAGAAGCTGAATTTTAAGATCCACAACAGCAAACTGGATACGTGCTACATCTTAGGCAAGACAATTAGGAAACAAGAGTCACAGAAACAAACTGACAGACTATTCACTATCCCCGTCCTGTATCACAGCATGACCACCAAACCCGCATGACCCACAGATTAAAAAGTGCCGGAAAAAGGAGTCTTTGAACCACCATTTTAGTTGAACTGGACATTGACTCTATCGGTCCTGTACCGCAGTATGACCATTAAACCTGTCTGACCCACAGATTAAAAAGTGCCGGAAAAAGGAGTCTTTGAACCACCATTTTAGATGAATTGGACATTGGCTATGCCTGTCCTGGACCGCAGAATGACCCTTAAATCTATATGACCCACAGATTAAAAAGTGCCGGAAAAAAGGAGTCTTTGAAACACCATTTTAGTTGAACTGGACATTGACTATACCTGTCCTGGGCCGCAGCATGCAGGTTGCATTAACTACTGAAGGACAGATTGGCGACGCTGTTTGTTACTGAGATTCACAGGGCACCGACCCAGCGATAACAGGCCTGACGGTCCTGCAACCGACGATCCGCTGGCATGCGTGTTGTCAGCAGCACTGGAAGTAGCACCTTCTCGCGTACCTCTACCTCCATGTCCTACCCCCCTCTTTGCTCGCTTACCACCTGCATTTCACTTCATGTTCAGAAAGATAAAAATTAAAAAGAAATGGAAAAGTTTTTGACAGTCTCTTATTGAAAGACGGCAAATCACAGCTATTCTTAAATACCTCTAATTTCCTACAGCCAACTAGGATTAGAAACAGAATTGTTTCTATCGAATACCTGTGAAGTGCGGTCTGGTGGAAGAACCGTAACACCGAATCAACAGTGTTCTTCTTTCAGTCGCTGAGATTTACAACTGCCCAGTAGGACTAGGAATTGATAGTTTTCAATAAACTATCGTACAAATGCACGATTAGCGGCAAACTGAGACGCACTGAGTGACATAGAAGTATTACAAAGTTATATGGATTAATATGGAGGCCTTCACACCACTGACTACAGGTGTAATTTACTATCAAATATGTATAACACAATATGCATACAACTGAGCTCTTTGCACCAAACAGACGCACGGACTGTAATAAGAGTATTTAAAAGTTATATGGATTAATATGGTGGCCTTCGCACCACTGACTACAGGCGTAATTTACTAGGAAATATGTATAACACAATATGCGTACAACTGAGCTTATTGAGCCAAACAGACGCACGGGCTTCAGTAAAACTATTTAAAAGTTATAGGGATAAGTTATGCCGGTTTTTGGGAACACTGACACGCAGTGATTGCAATAGAACTGAAAACACAGGGACAATTTAAACTGCTATAAGAGGTCTGCTGGCCAAAAAAGTGGTAGAAAACAATGCTTTTTCAATTGAAGATCACAGAACACACTGAGCTGCAAAATATCTTCCGTTCAAATGCTTCTCCTCCTCCCCCCCCCCCCCCCCCCACAACCATCCACCGCCCCTCCTCCATGGCTGGAACACAACCAGAAGATATCCTTAAAACTTTCTCTAACTAAATAAGAAGTGCAATTCTCTAATCTAACTCTATTCTAAGCTGTAGGTGGATGGTTTCTTGTATTAGAAGAGACTATCAGAGCTGTTAGATCTGTTCAGGAAATGCTGAAAATGACGCGATAGTAATAGATTATCTGTACAATTGTCACTTAAACTATCGCGTGATCAGAAATTTCCGATCAGCCTAAAAATCGTGCCGATTTCAACTTTTGTCGATAATATTGCTTATCCCTAGACAGGAGTCCTTTATAAGGTAACTATTTAAGACAGCTGTCTTTAATGCAGGGAATGAGTTGATTAGGAACGTCTAACTGGTCTGTAGGGGATCAAATACTTATATCTCTCAGCAAAATGCAAATAAATTTACATAATTTATACAATGAGATTTTCTGGATTTTCTTTTGGATATTCTATCTCTCAATGTTAAAATTGACCTACCCTTAAAATTATAGATTGTTCATGTCTTTGTCAGTGGGCAAACTTACACAATCAGCAAGGGATCAAATAATTATTTCCTTCACTGTATGTAAAAACATTAGTTGGGGCTTTCAGTCTGGTTGTCACATTTAGCTGCATTTAGGCTGCAAGTATCTGTTTACACCAGACCTGGGCAAAGTACGGCCCGCGGGCCTCATCCGGCCCTCCAGTTCGTCGGATGCGGCCCACGGCGTACCATGCCCAGGTCTGCTAATAGTGGCGCTGACAGCCCGCCGCGGCCGGGTATTGCTGAGAGGCCGTCGCGGGCCGTCAGTGCTACTATTGCTGGTGAATTAGTCAGCGACGCGATGAACTCCGCTCACCGCGCCGCTGCCTCTCCTCGGCGCACACAGAGTAATAACTCTGTGCGGGCCCAGGAGCTAACGGAGGAGCGTCCCGGCGCTGGCGGCATGACGTCATCATGCCCACCAGCCCGGGAAGCTCCTCAGATAGAAGATGAGTGTGCTCGGCCGGGAAGCAGGTATATAGATAGGTACAGCTCCCCTCAGGCAGGGGAAGCTTTACCGATGTGAAGCTGTAACTATATACCTGCCTGTATGGAGCCCTAACTATCTATATACCTGCCTGAGGGGAGCTATACCTATCTATATACCTGCCTAGGAGCTGTACCTATCTATATACCTGCCTGAGGGGAGCTGTACCTATCTATATACCTGCCTGAGGGGAGCTGTACCTATCTATATACCTTACTGAGGAGAGCTGTATATACCTGCCTTACTGTGTACCATCAGTATATATGCAGGTATATAGATACATCCCCCAGTAAGTTTCCACAAAGATAATCCCCCAAAAACAAATTTTTCCCCGTTCATCCTATGTTTTTATTAGTCCGGCCCCCCAAAACCATCGCACTTTCTCATGTAGCCCCATGGGAAGATTAATTGCCCATCCCTGGTTTACACTGTACTTGGGTGTGTAATAAAATCCTTTATCTAGAATCTTTTTTTTTTTTTCTAAATTGTCATTTGTCATCTGGATTACGCTATGATAAATGTTTAATGTCCACAGGGACAGCACTATCAAAAGTGCTACAAGTCCTAGCGGCAGCAGCTAGGAAGGCCATTCTGCAGCTTTTGCTGCAACCAACATGACCGCCCATTAAATTTTTTTTCTTGCTGAAGATGGACTGAGTGGAATCTGTACAGCACAAAGAAAAACGGGTGAAGACATTTTTTCCAGCTCTCGGGAAAGATTATTGACCTTCACCACTGGAAATTAAACAATGGTTTAATTCCTGCTTTGGAACGACAACGTGGTATTTAAGCCAGCAAATGACAGGGAAGAACCCAATTAATTAATTAATTAATTAATTAATTAATTAATTAACACTCCCACGGTGAACATCTTATGGACCCTGCTGTTCACAATTTACTGATAGGAGGTTTATCCCCAATAATCTATCCTTAGTTCTTGACGCATGGCTGTGATCGTTGCATGGTAATCAGGTGTTGATCTGTCTACCATAGGGAGGCCGAGAGTATCGGGATTCCCAGGTATCTTTTATGTTGGAGGATGGCGACACTTTACTCATCCTCCGGGAACCTACATTATTTGGGGACTCTGTGAGGACTAATCCGTTGGGGTTTTGGGGGTGCAGAGGGGGTTGAAAGGGCCCGTGGGTGTGGAAGGGGCTCAGGCACACTGGACAGGGCTGCCTAATTGGTATTCTTCTAACCGAC
The DNA here is from genome assembly GCA_025379985.1 of Phyllomedusa bahiana. Taxonomy (NCBI): domain Eukaryota; kingdom Metazoa; phylum Chordata; class Amphibia; order Anura; family Hylidae; genus Phyllomedusa; species Phyllomedusa bahiana. The sequence goes on from JAODAL010083373.1 coordinate 9,266, forward strand.
ATTCTGGGGTGTTTGCTATAGGGGGTGCAGAAGTAGCAGTCGCTACCAGCCCTGCAGCCTAAGGGGGCCCAAAAGCCTTTCTGCCACTTAAGGAACACTAGCATTTTAAGTGGTACATGGTAGCTGGTTTTCTTGGTGACTGTGGTCCAGCTGCCTTGAGATCATTAACAAGTTTCCTCACCTTCCTCATGATCAAGGATACCCCAACGAAGTGAGACGAACAATTCACCTTTTGCACTAGGGCCCAAGGGCTTCAAGTTACGCCTTCTGGGGACATTATTTGTTGGAAATCACTAACATTTGCACTTTTGGATTTAAATTGTTTATACAGTTTTTTAAAAAGGCTGAAATAAAAAACTGGTAACTGCCAATTTGGGTTGTCACACCACCAGGTATCACATGTTGCATTTTACGACACCTTAATATATGTGTACGATGGAACTGTAAAATACTTGCATGTGTGTATGTGGAAATAATCTGAAACAGTTTTTTGGGAAATTTTAATAAAAAACACTTTAAAAAAAGAATAGAAGATAAGAACATAGTGCAAGCTCCTAAAGGGTTGGGGCTCTTGAAAACGGTTCCATAAAAACATTGCTGTTCATTAAGGCATGGGTTAATGAAGCTACACTTTTTGGAAGGAGGTGGAGTGCTGCTTGGTTTCTCAGTTTGTGTATTTTAAGTGATGGTATATTCCCCCAGTGTTGCCCAGACACTCATTAATTAATCAGTTTTGTTAAAACTTGTTATTTTTATGCAGCTTTGTAAGAGGAGCTACCCATATTGAGACAGGTTTTGCAGCCGCATATTTTATTAACCAGTGGCACAACCTTTCTTGGTGGCCTCGAAACCCATTGGAGGACTTTAATCTCTGCGGGAATCTCTCCAACTTACATTGCGGCAAAGCGACAGCTTGTTCTACCTTGCCACTATGGGTCTCTGAGTGTCAATTCTCTATCACATCCTCCACTGCCTATCCACAATCACAGGTCATCCTAGTCATATTGCAAAATAATTGCCCTGAGCCTCAGTGAGTCCTTACGCCTCTACCTTTCACTGATCCTATCTATCCTACATTGGAGACATGCAACGTCAACATTGTATGATGTTCTACAAACCATAATGTGTATGGCCTCCAAGGCCTTAATAGTGGATCCTCCTTTAAGGGCTTTCTACAGGGCATTTCAGATTTTAAAATCCGACTGTCAACCATCCCCTAGACCTCAAAAGAAAAGTCCGAGCTGACGTCTATACGGCTCGGATTTTCTGAGGTCAGATTTAAAAGCTAATGGCTTTGCAAAAAACTTGAAATGTACATTCTTCTGCCAGATTTATGGCGGAAAATGTTCTGTTCAATATATGGACCAACCAAATCCGAAATCTGACAGCAAAATCCCCCAAAATAAGTGATAAAAAAAAACAAAAAAACACGTCAGTTTCTGTTATCGAATCTACCAATTTTTTAACAATTGCCGCGTGGACGTACCCTAAGGACCGTCGGGAATAACAGTAACTTCTGATGAAGGGGCAAATACAATGTTAACTTTGCACTTTTCATAGGTACATAGGGTCCCAACCGCGTCGCGGACCGGCACCGGGCCTTAGCATCCCCTGCCGGGCCGCGGCCCCGGGCTAACATGATGCCGGCCGCCCCGGTGACTTTAGTCCGGGCGGTCGGCATCCGGTCTGCGCGGCCGCTGTAATCCAGCCGTGCAGACATAGCAACTGCACACATCGTGCGGCTGCATCGGTACAGGGAAAGCAGGATGCATTACCGCCCTGCTTTCCCTATTGCTGTAGATGTGGCACTCACTGAGCTCCGCATCTACAATGATGAGCGGCGCAGGGAGTGTGATGCCCAGTGACGTCACACCCACCGCGCCGCTCACTGCTGTCGGCTGCTGGGAGAAGGAGCTTGGCCGAGGATCCGGGAAAGGTGAGTGACAAATACCGGGCTTTTTTTTTTTTCTTTTTTTTTAATTGTCCGGCTGCCTACTGGGGGGAGCTA
>JAODAL010083374.1:0-11273 GCA_025379985.1 Phyllomedusa bahiana
GACCGGGCCTTTTGGGGTTTTGCAGTTTGAGCTGATTTCCCGGGGAAAACGTTTTTACTAAATGTTGGGGGGGATTTTTTTAAACGCAAAATTTGGGAAAACGGGAAGGTTTTTTTTGGTGATCGAAATTTTTCCCGATCATGCATAATTTTAAAGGGTTTAAAAACCGAACATCATCTATTTAAGAACGGCCTTTTTTGGCCCCATCCCGTAATTTTGGGGGCCAGCAAATCAATTACAGAAAAGCCGGGGGAGAATTTTGTGTCGACGTCATGACTGGGGTTTTTAAGGTTGCGATTGGCTGGAAAAAAACACATGACCTCGTTTTTTCATAGAACAGCGTTTTTCCCGTTTTTAGGGCCTTTTTGTTCCCCACGTCTCATAAGGGATAGGCCCGCGCTCTGCCTTTGGGGGCCCCCTAGCTCAGCAAATTTTTTCCCATTTCTGCACAGAGAAACCCTTTTCATTAAACTGTGAACCTTCCAAAATTTTGTTAGATTTAAAAGAATTTTAAGATTTTTTTAAATTTTGCTAGAGAAATTTTAAAAACAGCATCAAAACCCTGTAAATTCAACCCCGGTGGGCAAGGGGGGGCCCCCCCGGGCGAACACAGAAAAACCTAAACTATTAAAAAAAACCCCTGGGTAAATTCACCAAGACTTTTGTGAAAAACCTTGGAAATGGAAAAATCTTTTTTATTAACAGTTTTTCTTTTTGAAATATTTTCCCCCGGATATTTGGGGGAGCCCCGAACTTAAATTGGGTACAAAATCATTTCTTTGTAAATGCGCTCCCTTTTTTTTGGGTGCAAAACTCCCTTTTATTAAACATATACATTTTCCCGAAAATGTGGTTTTTTTTTAATTTTTTCCCCTTAAAACCCCTGCTGTTATATATCCAACCCTTTCATTTTAATTTCAATCCCCAATCTTGTAGGCAGCACAGTTGTTTGTTGCCCAAAATACCGGTGTATCATACAAAAACATTTAAAAGCTACGTTTTTTTGACTTTTAAAAGAAACCCCGCATTGTTCAAATTTACGCAGCAACCACGTAAATCTTAAAACCAATTCTATAATTTACCACAGGGGAAATTTAAAAGGGGGCAAAAAATACCATTTATCATAACGAAAAAATAAAATTTTCGTGTTTTTTGAAATTTTTCACACCCACATTTTTCATTGACGCAAACATCCACTAAATCTTAAAACAGCAATTCTATATTCACCAAAAGGGGGACTTTAAAGGTGCAAAAAATACCGTTTTTTAACCAAAACAAAACAGTTTTTCGGTTTTTTGACTTTGGGAAAACCCAGGTTTTTTCATTGACGCAGGGATCCACGTAAACTTAAAACAGCAAAATTTTATAATTTACCACAGGGGAATTGAAAGGTGCAAAAAAAAACCGTTTTTTTATCCAAAACATAACAGATACCTTTTTTTTTGGACCCTTTTTTCCCCGTCCTCCCAATTTTTTTATAGACACCTTGCAGTTTTAAATTTTAATCCAGCAATTTTGTTTTTGATTAGAGGGATTTGAGAATAGCTGTGATTTTTCCGCTTTTAATAAGCAGACCCTTTTCCCAAAAATAATTTCCCTACCTTCTCAAATTTTTTTTAAATTTTTTTAACATTGGGGCGAAAAGCAGGTGGGAAGCGAGCAAAAAGGGGGGAACACATGGGTAGAGGTACCGAAAAAAAAATAAAAGGGGCACCTTTCCAAGGGTGGCACCAAAACGCAAGGCCAGCGGATCGTCCCGTTTCAGGACCTTCCCGGCCCCGTCATCCGTGGGCCCGGGCCCTGTGAATCTAAGTAACGAACATCGTCGCCAAACCCGGTTCCCCCTTTAGTGGGTTAAACAACCCCGCCCTCTAGCAGTCCCTTACCCCCCTCCCTCCTCCCCAGTCACCCCAAATGTCGTATCAGCATCATCGCATCCCCTCCCAAAAAGAAGGGGAAAAAACCCCCCCCCCAAAAAGTCAAATTTGTGACCCACCACGGGGATAATCCATTGTTTTAAACCTCTTTATGACAAAATGGTTGGGTAAAAAGGCATGTTTAAAAAAATCAAGAGGATGATTTAGTCTTCTCTGACCCCAGTTACTGAGCCAAACAAGGAGGTGAAGGGAAACCGTCAATCGGGAAAAAAACCCGGGCTCGGCAACAGCCTTGCAGTGCCCCTTGCCTTTTAGGGCCCTCAGCTTCTGGATGCAAAAGTCAGGACGACCAAGGTTCCCCCCCCGGTTTTTTGATGATGATGAAATGACACATTGGGGATCCCTCCTGGTCTTTTTAGCAGAAATTTTCTTGCGAAACACTTCATCAGTGGGGCGAGGAGGAAGAAAGATGGGGTAGTGGGCAATACGGGGCCCCCCCACAAAAAGGGAGAGGGGGGGCCCCCAAAGTCCCTGATATGATTCCGCCAGGGCCCCGGTCAGCCGGCAAACCCCTCCTCGCTTATCGCCCCTCAAAAAAGGGCCCGGACCTCTCAAGGGCCCGGGGGGTCCTTTTACCAAGCCTCGATTCACCCAAACGAAAGTCATAAACCCCGCCCCCCCCGGGAAAAGCAAAAAGTAGGGCAAAAAACCTTAAATTTTGGTTTAAAAACCCCCACCAACATTTCATTTACACAGCGAATGCATTAGTTAAAAAGGAGGGGAAAACTTGGGGCCAAAAAAAGGGCCCAAAACCCACGCCGGGGCCCCCCAAACCCTTGTCACACCCCCTGTTCCCCCGCCCCCTCCTCCTCCCCACCAAAACCAAAACGTTCCTCACTCCCAAATTTCTCCCCAGATCATGACAGGGGGTCAGCCCCCCGCTTTTTATCCCCCCAAACCCTCGCCCGAGGGGAACCACCCGCAAACCCCCAAACCCCCTCCTACCCCTTCTCCTTCCCACCAATTTTACGACCTGCAAAGCCGACAGCGACCAGTCTTCCCGCCAGCCTTTTTGTCCTTTCCCGGTTTGGGGGCAGAAAGAAACACTTTAAAAAACCCAAAACCCTCCCCAAAACCAAAAGCCTGAATTCGGCATTGCCCCGGCTTTGGCCCCTTTGGGAAAATTTTTCCTTTCCGCTGGGGGGACACAGTTTGGGGGCCGCTAAATTTATGGCCCCGCCGGCCCCCAAAAACCCCGAAAGCCGACAGGCCCTTTTTTTTGCCCCGAAAAGCCGTCCCCCCAGGCCAACCACGGGCCCCTAAAAATTTTAAGTGCGGGTTTTCCCGCTTTTGTGTCCGGAAAAATCCATCCCCACCACCGAAAAAAACCTAAAGGACTGTAAACACGGGCCCAAGGGCCCTATATCTCTGTGACAGCTCACTTTGGGGGAGCGGGGGCAGTCTCTGGGGGGACGGGGGGGGGGGGGGGGGGGGGGGGGGGGGGGGCTCTCTGGCTCGGCGCACGCCTTTTCCAAAACCGCAGGGATGGGGCAGGGCTCCTTTTTCCCCCAAGGTCCTCTGGGGCATCACGTGCCCCAAAACACCAGGCCGTGTTGGAAAAATTTAAACTCCCCGGGGACCGTCCACACAAAAGGTCAGGAGCTGTGGGCGGGTTTTAAGCAACGAGAAAACCCAGCGCTGGCTGGGGGGCCAAGAACCTTGTGCCCCCGGCAAAGGGGGGTGGGCGATAACGGGCGAAATCTGCTTTGGGGCCCTTTTAAGATCGGTAGGCTTTGGGGGCCCATCCCTTTTTTACCTGGCAAAAATGTTTAGAACCTTTTTCGTCCAAAAATTTTTAAAGGGGCTTTCCTGGGCTGGACTTCCTGCTGAAGAAGGGCTCGAGGGCTGAATTCGCACATCCACCGTTCGCACCCTGCTTCAAAAACCCCCTTGGGTTTCGTTGCAGGGGTCACCCCGGGGCCCTCCCCGTCAACCGTCTCATGTTGACGTGCAACAAAGCTGGAATTCCAACCCCCCCCACATGCTCCACGATTGTTTGGGAAACACGAATCCATTAAAAGCAAATAAAGAAAAGGGCACATGGCCTTACAAAACACGGTCGGGCCCGGGGGTTTTTAACCCCCGAGAGTGGGGGCAGGGGGGGAAAAAAAGGGTCTGCACCAAACCCTTTCCAGTTTTTTAAAACCCCCAAAATGGGTAGTGCGGACAAAGCCCTTGTTTAAATTTTAGCATTGGGTGATCCTAGTTCTGGGCACGATCGTTGGACACTCTTTAAACAACAGGGCCCCCCCAGCGACGGAGGGGAAGGGGAGGGCACAGATTCGGGGCACGGAGCCCTTTTTCTCCGCAAATCCACAAGGCCCGACCGTTTTCCAAATTTTATCGGTCCTTTATTAGGGATTTGGTTTTTGGGGGCCAAGCAAATGGCAAGGTGGCGCATCACTCTCAGGGGCATCAACTCAAAAAAAGTCAAAGGCTGTGGGTTAAGTTTTGGGCCGGAGGGAGCGGGGAGGAAAGGTTTTTCCTAACACCGATTTTACCGCGGGCCCTGGGCCCTTGGGAAAAGGTTGGCGCGAATTTGAGGCGGAGGAGGGAAAATGAGGAAAAATCATTTTTTCTTTGTGCCCCTAGAACCCCGAGGCCCTTGGGGAAAACAAGGGTCCATCTCTCAAAGAGTGGGTTGGAAGCTCCCCAAATTCCCCCAACAAGATCCCCCGCATTAAGGCCAACCCAAAAAGAACAACAGTTACTGGGGGGCCCCCCCTCCCTGGATCCCCGGTACAAAAAAAAAAAAACTCAGCACTTTCCCCTTTCCCCCCCTCCCAAATAGAGAGAAAAAGCAGGAAAAAAGGGGACCTTACTGATTTATTAAAATTGGGGAAAATCTGTTGCGTCTGCTTCCCGATCCCCAAAAGTCACGGTGGGAAAAACAAAAGCGACCCTGACAGCATTAAAAGTGCCCCCAAATAAAGGGGTATCGGGAGCAGCCAAAGGGAAGGTGGGGAAACCAAAAAGGGGGACCTCGGGGAATCTTTTTTTTTAAACCAAACCCCCACCAACCCTGGGAATGCGGGCCACAAACCCCAACAAAAAAGATCACTTAAATCATGGGGGCAAACGGGGCTACCCGCGTCCCCAACAACCGATTTTTTTTTCAAAAGTGTTTTCCCGGAAACCCCAAAAACTTCTGGGTTTTCCCAAAAATTGGGGCGAAGGGCCTGACTGGGTCGTCACGCCATAGAGGGGTTTTTTGTCCCCGGGCCCCCCCGCCAGCGGGCAAATCTGAGCGGGCCTTCAAACACAGCGGGGGTGTCATTTCAGACCCAAAACCCTCCGGGTTTCCCCCAGAAAAGGGGGATCATTTGACTTTCCCTCAAGATGAAAACAGGCCATGGGGTTTTCTGATGGGGTTGTTGGGGCCTCCACTTGCCGGGGCCCCCGATTAAATTGGGCCGGGCTACTTCAAAATTCCTTTCAAACAGAAATGGTTCCTCTTGAAAACTTTTTTTTAAAATAAAAAAATTTTTTTACTGAAATTTTTAAATTTTCTTTTTTCCCCTTTTTTTTCTCCTTTTTTCTGTGAGGGGACTGGGGAAAAGACAGCAAGGGGTTTTAGGGCAACACCGGGGGTTCCAATTTTCTCACTATTTTTTAAGAAGTTTTCGCATTGTCAATTTGGTTTTTAGGTCTTTTTTCGTAGATACAGCTTTAAAAAATGGTCCTTTGGGAAAAGGAATTTTTGGGTTTTTAAGTGGCCCTTTTTCCCCCAAAATTTTTAAAAAGTGGTGAGAATCCCTATTTTTAAAAATTTTTTGGGGGCATGGGACTGTGAGTTTCAGCAAAAACATGGTCCATTGGAACAGAAATGTGGGTTCCCAATGGCAATTTTCCCCCCTCACAAAATTTTTTAAAAGTGTCTGAGAAGTCATATTTATAAAATTTTTGGGGGGCATTTAGCTGTGATAACAGCAATAATCATGGGCCTTTGGGAACAGAAAATTTGGGATTTAAGTGCATTTCTCCCTCACAATTTTTAACAGTGGGTGAGAAGTTTTTTTTATAATTTTTTGGGGCAAGCTGCTTTGAAATTCAGCAATACTACAGGGCCTATTAAAAAAAAGTTTTTTGTTTCTTTTAAAAGACCTTTGTTCTTTACAATTGACCAAAGGGGGCAAAAGGGGCAGCTTTGAAATTTTGGGGGGAATTTTTTCTTTGAAATGGCCCGGGAATACTAAAAGGTCCCCATTCTAAAAAATGGTTTCTAAAAAACATTTGTTCTTCACAATTGTCAAAAGTTGGGCCCCTTGGGGCTTTTTTTGAATTTTTGGGGGGATTTTGCTGTTTACATGCACTAAAAACTACAGTTCCCCATTCAAAAAATGTTGTTTTTTAACAGACAAATTTGTTCTTCACAATTTCCCCAAAATGGCTCAAGGGCATGCTTTAATTTTTGGGGGGATTTTTCTTGACATTCACTATACTACAGGTCCTATTCTAAAAAATGTTTTTCTAACAGACATTTTTTTTCACAAATTTTCAAGCGGGCCAAGGGTGATGGGGCTTTTCAGAAACAGGAATAGGAGGACACTGTTAATGGACCCCATATTCAAAATGACTTGTTTTTGCAAGACCTTTTTAAAATAGCTTATCATCCCGTTTTTTGAGACAAACCCAAATTTTTTACAATTTAAAAAAGAGAAACAAAGACAAAGGTGGGGTTCCCCCTATTTTAAAAAAAGTGTTTTTTTAGAATTAAACTACAAAAAACTTGCATTTACAAAATAGCTGGAAAAAAAATTCCCCTGAATTTTTAAAAAGGGAGGGAAAAGGAAAACTTGGAACCCAAATTAAAGGGAATTCAGAGACATGGAATATGGACACGGCAAAACAAAGTACAGAGAAAAATTTTCCCCCAGCACTTTTAATAAAATGAGGAAAGGGAAAAAAAGGGTTTTCCCCCTTTAAAGAGACAAACCCAATGAACGGCTTTAAGTTTTTTTTTTTTTTCCCCTTTAAAAAGCCCCTACTTAACATCCCCAATCACAAGGCATTATGGGAAAGGGGGTGAGAACCCAACCGCCCCCTGTTTTTTTGTAACAAATCCCAATTTTTCTTTTTGACCCCCATCCCTTTAGAAAACAAAAAAGGGTTTTTTAGGGCCAAACCCGTTCACCAATTTCAGACAACGCGTTTTTGGGATTTTTGTCCCCTCTTCATTTCAGGGGTAAGAAGAAACTGGCTGGCGGGGTGGGAGGGATCGGGGAGCTCAGAAGGGAAGATCTCTCCTTAAGGAAGCCCAAAAGAAGCCGTTTGTTCCTCTCCTCCTTAAGGAGAGATCTTCCCTTTTCCCAGCTACCCGATGCCTCCCACACGCCACCCCGTAAACATCTCTACTCTGCACTAAAAAGGGGGCAAAATCCCCAAACCGCGTTGTCCCGTAGATGAAGAAAACGGCTTGGCTAAAAAAAACCTTTTTTTCTTTCTCAAGAAATCGGTGGGAAAAGCAAAAATTTAGGATTTTTAAAAACCAACAGAGGGCGCTTGGGGTTCTCACTCCTTTCCCCTAATCCCTTGGGGATATGCAATGCCCCAAAAAGGGGCCCATAAGGCAAAACAAAAACGGACAACCGGGTTTGTTCGGTGCTCTCCTTAAGGGAGAGATCTCCCTTCCTGAGCAAACCCCATGCCCCCCCACACCCACCAGAAACTTCTCTACTCTGCACTGAAGAAACAAAAATCCCGAAAACCCCGCGTTTTCCCGTAAGAGAGATACTGGCTTGGCTAAAAAAAACCTTTTTTCCTTTTTTAAGACTCGGGGGGGCAAAAGCAAATTGAGGGTTTGGGTTTTTAACCCCAAAAAGGGTGCTGTGGGGTTTTTTCAGGGCCCCTTTTCCCCTAATGGGTTGTGGGTATGCAAAATCTAATTTAAGGGGGTAAGGCAAAAAAAAAAACTCTTCAAAACCGTTCGTTCCCGGGGCCCCTTAAGGGGAAAATCTTTCCCCTTTCCTTTTGCTACCCGATGCCCCCCACACAGCCACCAGTATTTTTCTCTCACTGAAAAAAAAAAAAGGGGCAAAAATCCCAAACAGTGTTGTCTGTGATGAAGATACGGTTGGCTAAAAAATCCTTTTTTGTTTTCTCAAGGCCCCCGGGGGGTCAAAAGCAAATTGGGGATTTTTTTTACAAAACCCAAAAGAAAGGGGGTGAGGGCTTCTCACCCCTTTCCCATAATGCCTTTTTGATAAAATGGGGGAAAAAGAATGCCAAGCAAAAGGGGAAACCCGGGGGTAAAAAGAGCGTTAGCCACCATATTTTCCCAAAAATGAAAGGGTCAATTTGGGCCCCCCCACTCATACGGAGGGGGAATCGCCTTTCCCAGGTTTTTGACTGTGTTTTGGGGGAAGGCGGAGTTTTTCACACTTCCCTTTCCCCTTTTCCGCACTTTTGCTTCAGCACACAGTTTTTGTTCTGCCATCAGGGCATTTTTTAACCCCGCGTGTTAATTTGGAAAGACGGCCCCAGGGTGGGCCCTCACCGCACCCCCTGAAAATCCGGCCCCGGCTTTCTGTGGAAAAGGACAGTTTTAGTCAAAGTCCCCGTTCAACTAAAATGGTGGGTTTAAAAAACTCCCTTTTTCCCCCCCCCCCCCACTTTGTAATCTGGGGGGCAAACCCGGGTTTTAAAGGGCCTTTCCCGTGGGGGGCCCCGGACAAAGGGGCAAATAATTTTTCCCCCCCCCCCCCCCCCCCGGTTTTTAACTAAAATGGTGGGTTTAAAGACTCCTTTTTTGGGACTTTTTAAAAATGTGGGGGCAGAAAAGGTTTAATGGCATTCCCGCCGGGAAAAGGACAATATAGTTATGTCCCCGTTTAACTAAAATGGTGGGTTTAAAGACTCCTTTTTCCCGGGACTTTTAAAACCGGGGGTCAGCAGGTTTGGGGCTCATGCTGGTTTAGGCAGGGATATTCAATGTCCAGTTCAAGTAACTGAGGGTTTTTTTTTTAAAAAAATCTACTCCCTTTCTGGCACTTTTTAATTTGTGGTGATGCGGGTTTAAAGGGGTCAGCTTGGAAAGCCCAGGGATGGAAGGGCCCCTGTGACTTTTTTCTGTGATTTTAAACCCCTAAGTTTGGGCCCAAGATTTTGCACTATCCATTTGACTGTTGTGGAGTTAATTTCAGTTTCCCCACCTTGTTTGGGTGTAAAAATAAGGTGTTTTTGCTCCCCCATAGATTTAATGGTAATCGCTCATAACGATGCTCACTATCAAAACCCCCTTATCGATAGCGGCCCCGGACATGACTACGATCGATCTCGATACCCAAACCCAAATCCTAAACCTAGTTATTAAAAGCCGTAGGGAAGCTTCACATATAATTTACTTTTGTAACATATATCAATAGAGGATACAATACAAAGACCTCATACAGCTCCGCAGTGCAGGAGAGAAGTGAAAATTTTATCCCCCTTGAGTATCATAATATGAGATACTGATGGAGGGGGACATGGGGAGGTTTGTTGAAAAGCCATTAAAAAGGACACATTCCCAATACTAGGTGATGGGAGTTTTGTTAGTTGGCCTCACTATAAGCTGGTCCTCATGTACCTTTTTATATTTTTTTTTCTGTGAGTCAATTCAACTTTTTAGGGGTTTAGGAGTCACACTTTATGAGAAAAGGGGGGAATACAAACATCAATTTGACATTAGAGCACTTCCACTTTAAAAGTCATTGAGTGTAGTTTTTAAAGTTAGGTGGTGCGCTGGCCCTGGGGGGCATTGTTTTAGACAGCGACAGGCGGTTTAACCCCCAAATCCCTTGTTGCTGCTATAGAAAAGGGAGTAATTTTCATTTTGAAAAAAAAAGATATTATTAAATTTTTTGGGCGTCGGGTGGGCGATATTTTGACCATGTAGTAGTGACTGTTGCAGAAGTGTGGGAAAGTGTTTTGTGATTTGTAAAAAGGGACTGCTGTGGGAACTCTTGATATAGAGGACCAAAAGAAAACAGAGAAAAGGGAAAAACCCCAGAGGATGAGGGAAAAAGGGCCTGTGAAACGGAAAAGGAGGGAGTTTGGAGGAGGAGGGGTTGGAGCAAGAAAGAGTGTTGGTGCTGTGCCTCTAGACAAAAAGGAGCCCTTTGAGAGCTGTATATTGGGTATGAGGGGTTTTCTGAGTGCCCCTGTACAAAAGTCCAGAGAAAGAAAGCCGGCAGGTGAGGGACAGGGTGGAAAGAAAGGGCTTAACCCCACAACTCCCCACAGAGAGACTGCCATCACTGCGGTCAAGCCACCCACCCAAGTTCAATGGGGCTTTTTTGTTGAAAGCTGGAAGGAAAACTTGAGGGGTGCTGATTTGTAATTTTTCCCGCATCAAAAAGAAAATTAGCACCAAAAACCGGAAGGAGGGGCCCCGGAAAGACAGTGAGCTGCACCCAGCTGAAAACAGAGGATCTGACAGATTTTGGGTCTTCCCGAAGACGTGTATGGGGGTGTGTCTTCCAAAGCAGTATTGAGGAAAAGATTCTTCCCCTGTTACCAGAAAGAGAATGAAATGCTACCTCAATATGCAAATAGCCTGAGGGAGTTTATGACTGCTTTGCACAAGAAAGAAGAAACTGATGCTGCATCCTTCACAAACACAGAACTTGTGATACAAGATTAATTTCTGCTGGGCATGAGGAACCCGCCACTGCAGATAATCCTTAGAGAGTTCATAAAGTTGGATCCCCACCTGAACTTCCATCAAGTATTAAAGGAAGCTATCCGGGTGTAAAAAAAAACAGAAATTTTGAACATGAAAGACTATAAAACTTTTATTTTTTTCAGGGTACTTTTGTTGGGCGCCTTCACCTGTTTAGCACAACGACCTGCGAGGGTTAAAAGTCTATCCTGGGACCACCCTGGGGGATTTTCTGCTCCGAGCCCGGAGTGACAGCTCTCAGGACCAATCGAGGGCCCGGATGCCGCACCAAAAGCTGCGGGGGCGGGAACCCCGAGACTTCTTAAACCTCCTCATTCCCCCCAGGCTTTGCTGCAAAGGTGTTCCCTTTTGTTTCCTGTATTCCCCTTTGTTGTTTTTCTCCTGGATTTCAGACCCCCGGCTTGTTTCTTGAGCGCTTGTTGCTCTGATTTTGTACTGCGCTTGACTGTGTTTTAACCCGGCTTGTTTCTGACTATTCTTCGCTTACGTTTTTTGGGATTTACCTCCCGACGTTTAAAAGACCTGGACGTTTTTACATGCATTTTCCCTGACGGCCCCCATTACAGCGTAGGGGGTGTCTCCAGTTTTGGGGGCTGCCCCCAGGGAGCACGCCCAATTTGGCAGGGCGTGGGGTGGGTGGCAGAAGGGGGATGCACCCCCTTAGTACGTTTGTA
>JAODAL010083375.1:0-11273 GCA_025379985.1 Phyllomedusa bahiana
AAGTTCGACTTCGTTCCGAACCGAAGTTTTCCTGAAATTCTAAACGAATTCCACTTCGTTAGAATCGATTTGCCCATCTCTAACAGTGACTGGATTGCTGGAAATTCATTATCTGTAGTGCACAAAGTTACGGAGCTCTTAGTCGAGAGTTTCAGGCAGCGTTAGAGGCTAACTACAGCCTGAAAGCTCTCAAGGAGCAGGCGGTACAGCCTCGCTTGGACTCAGACACTGCGCAAGTTGTCTGGGACCAAGGACGGCTGTACCACGTGATGTTCCGACCGGGTTCACCGGAGGCGTGGCCCAAGGACCGACGGTTGGTGGTACCCTATCTTTTCAGGGCAGAGTTGTTGCTGGTTGCGCACAAGATTCCAATGGCAGGACACCTAGGGATCACCAAGACAAAGGACAAGCTGACCCAGCATTTCTACTGGCCACAGTTGGGGTCTGAGGTGGCTGCCCTCTGCCATTCGTGTGATACCTGTCAGAGGGTCGGTAAGGTGGGACTGTGGATTTACTTGGACTGCTGTCCATTCCCAGCAGCTCAGGGAAACGCTTTGTATTGATGGTAATATAGATAATGCCACTCGGTACCCAGAAGCAGTAGCCCTTTCGTCTATTTGGGTCGACAAGGTGGCCACTGCCTTATTGGTGATTTTTTTCCCGAGTGGGCTTTCCCCTGGACATGCTCACTGACTGGGGGACCCAGTTCATGTCACAGTTAATGGAGTCCCTCTATAAGCAGATACAGGTACAACATCTGGTGGCCAGCCTGTACCACCCACAGAATAATGGCCTCGGTGAACAGTTCAATGGAACCCTGAAGCAGATGCTTAAGATGTTGGTCAACTCCCACGAGTGTGACTGGGAGCGATACCTCCCACACCTGTTATTCGCTTACCAGGAGGTTCCACAGGCCTTAATGGGGTTCTCTCCGTTCGAGCTCCTGTATGGGCGATGTGTACTGGGGCCCCTGGCTCTGGTGAAGGAGGCCCGGGAGGGAGGTGTCGGTCATCGAGTATGTTGTGCGCTTCTGTGACAAAATACAGGCTTTGACACAGCTAGTGCATGAAAATATGCAGTGGTCCCAAGCCAAACAGAAGCAGTGGTACGACCAGAACGCTTGTGATAGGACCTACCAGATAGGTCAGAAAGTGTGGGTACTGGTCCCTGTACCACAGGACAAGCTTCAGGCAGCCTGGGAAGGTCCATATGTCGTGCACCAGCAACTCAACTCCGTCATGTACCTGGTCACCCTGGACCATGACTGGGGAAGGCAAGTGTCCTTCCTGTGTTCAACCTGCCCAAGGAAGGAGAGACCCTCCTGGATATGCTTGCCCCGGTCAGGGCGGGTTGTTCCATAGAGGATGTGGGGATTTGCGGACAGCTGCTGGAGGATCAACGGTCGTAGCTCTGGGCAACTCTCCACTCCTTTCGGGAGTTGTTCACCAATGTGCCCACAATGACGGAGTCAGCCGTCCACAACATGGACACAGGGGATCACCCCCCAATCCGGCGTTCAGCATATTGGATATCCCCCAAAGTGCAGCAGCACATGTGCAAGGAGATTGACAAAATGCTGAAGCTGGGGTTCATCCAGGCGTCCAACAGTGCCTGGGTCTCGCCTGTAGTCCTCATCCCCAAGAAGGATCGGACCACCCGGTTCCGCATGGACTACGGGGGGCTCAACGCTGTACCCAATGCCACGCAATAATGACCTGCTCGATCAGTTGGCCGGGGCCAAGTACCAGACCATCATGGATCTTAGAGGGGATATTGGCAGTTTACCCTGACTAGTGAGATACGGGAATGCTCTGCCTTTATCATCCCATTCGGACTGTACGAGTCCACCGTCATGCCGTTCGGCATGAAGAACGCTCCTGACACTTTTCAGCGAATGGTCAACACGCTGCTCAAGGGACTTGAAGGGTACATGGCTGCGTACTTGGATGACAAAGCCATTTTCAGTCCCACCTAGGAGGATCACTTCCAGCACCTGACGCAGGTGCTCGGGCGAATCCGCCAGACAGGCTTGACCATCAAGCCAGAAAAGTGCCAGCTGGGAATGAGCGAGGTCCACTACCTGGGGCACCAAGTCGGTAGGGGGACCTTGAAGCCAGAGCTCGGAAAGATAGATTCCATTGCATCCTGGCGCACCCCCAGGACCAAGAAGCAGGTGATGTCCTTCCTGGGCACCGCCAGGTACTATAGGAGGTTTGTTCCACGCTATAGTAGCCTAACAAAGCCCCTGACGGACCTCACCAGGAAGAGGTTGCCCTCAGCAGTCGATTGGACAAATAACTGCGAGACGGCCTATCAGGCCCTCAAGGCCGCTCTTTCCAGCTCCCCGGTACTACAATCAAAAATTCGATTCGATTCTCCGACAAAATTTGTTTCGGTACAAATTGCTTCGGGACAAATTGCGTTAAAAAACAGCTATTTCCAGGCTGCACAGAGCCTGCAGGGTGCTATAGAATGTTGTGCCATCCTTAAATATGCAGAGGGAGCTTGGTTTGGTCTTCATACAATGTTGTGTTTTAGTATGACACGCAGATGACTGCCGCCGCTCTTAGAATCGCTTCATTATAAAATTCCCTGGGCACTTAAGAGGGCAAAACTGACCAAAAAACTAAAGCGGGAATGTAGCTTGATAAAGTCATGGCAGCGACAGCTGTAAAAAAACAAGCTGAGGGCTCAGGTGGCAACATCAGTGACAGAATCTGGAAGTGACGGCAGCAGCCACAGCAGCATGAGGTCAGAGAGTGGCACAATGACATTCTGCAGGTGGCAAAAACAGGAGTAGGCCACGGAGTAGCAAAATGACAGATTTTGGAGGTTAAGGCAGCAGCCATAGAAGCAGCATGAGGTCAGACAGTGGCATAATGACATTCTGGAGGTGGAAAAAACAGGAGTAGGCCACAGAGTGGCACAATGACACAGTGTGGAGGGCACGGCAGCAGCCACAGCAGCAGCATGAGGTCAGACAGTGGCACAATCACATTCTAGAGGTGGCAAAAACAGGAGTAGGCCACAGAGTGGCACAATGACAGGGTGTGGAGGTGACCGCAGCAGCAACAGCAGCAGAAGCATGAGGTCAGAGAGTGGCACAATGACAGAGTGTGGAGGCTACGGCATCAACAGCAGCAGAAGCATGAGGTCAGAGAGTTGCACAATGACATTCTGGAGGTGGCAAAAACAGTAGTAGGCCACAGAGTGGCACAATGACAGAGTGTGCACGTCACGGCAGGAGAAAAAGAAGCAGCATGAGGTCAGACAGTGGCACAATGACAGAGTGTGTAGGTCATGGCAGCAGCCACAGCAACAGCATGAGGTCAGACAGTGGCACAATGACATTCTGGAGGTGACAAAACAGTAGTAGGCCACAGAGTGGCACAATGACAGAGTGTGGAGGTGGGTGGCAATACCAGTCCCTGGTAAAGATGGTGGTAGGCAGATGGAGAAACTGACAGCAGATGTGTGGCATCAGGCGGGTGGCGGCATCAGAATAGTGGCTGAGGCAGGTAGTTTGAACCCAGACTCATTTCTCACAGTTTGGGTGAGGCGTCATGGCTGATGTAGTCTGACGCCTAAGGCATTGGTGTGTGGAAATCCTGGCCGATCCACGCCTGATTCATCTTGACAAAGGTCAGTCGTTCCACATTTCCCGTGGACAAGCGGGTTCTCCTTGGGGTAACGTTGGCCCCCCACCACACTGAACACCCACTCTGATGCCACACTACTGGCTGGGCAGGACAGCTTCTCCACTGCAAACTCGGCAAGTTGTGGCCACACATCCAATTTGGCTGCCCAGTAGTGCAGCGGACCTTCTAACTGGGGTGGCAGAGTGCATCTGGACCGAGAGATGATGGCAAAGAGAAACAACTCCCTTCTGCAGAGGTGGTGGAGCCTTGACTGGCTGCAATGGCATGCGTGCCACTGGGCGCTGCTGCTGCTGTTGCTGCGGTGGCTGGATGGACCACCACATCTGAGCCACGTTTCTCACAGGCCACCGAATGGTGACGCTGCATGTGTTGACGCAGGGCCGTGGTGCCAACATTAGCTCCCTGGCCACGCTTCACTTTCTGCCCACAGATTCAACATATACCCTTATTCGGCTCCTCCGGTGTCTTAGCAAAGAACTTACACACCGCAGAGTAACTGATTTTACCTCCAACGCTCCGCACTGAGTGACTACTGCCGCCGCTGCCTCGCTGGGCCCCTGTGCCGCTACTTTCTTGGACCTGCGAAGCGGGTTTTCTACCCCGTGGCCGCTTGGCTCCTGACCTCACACTGCTGCTACCCTGCTGACTCACGGCCACACAACCCACTTGCTGGCTGCGCCACTGCCTGACGCGCAAGCTGACGCCCTCTTTTCCTGATGATGATGAAGCCCTTGCTTCACCCGGCTCCCAAGTGTGGTTGGCTACATCATCATCGATTTGTGTTTCATAGTCACTGCTGTCCTCATCACCGGTCTTGGCATGCAGAGGCTGACCCCTCACAACATGACCTCCCATGCCACTCTCCAAATCTATACTTTGCCGCCTACTACAAGAAGCAGGGGATATTGGCCCTATTTCTTCGCTGCCAAGTAGCTTCTGACTGTCCTCCTCATCCTCGCTGTATAGTGGCACTGAGCCCAGACCACATAGTAGATCTCTGGCTGAGGGAACCGGATGGGACAGAAGCGGGTTGAGAACAGGTGAGGGCCGCTGACCCGCTCCCGGGCCATGCCAACTATGGGTTGTGTCTGACGTTCCCACCGACTCTTGGCTGGGGTTGTCAGATGTCATCTGGGAGGAAGTGGATGACCTAGTCAACCAATCAAGAACCCTTGGGTTGCTGAACAACACACGGCTGCTAGATGACACTGGCAGTTGTGGCCTCACTGAATGACCCCTGCTGCGACGTCCCCTTGCTATGCTGCGACCTGGGCCTGCTCCAGGAATGTTTGTGCCACTGTCACTCGCAGGTGCAGAGCCTGCCACCTCTCTGTCTGACATACTGTTTGTTCTAAAATGTACAGACACTGTTTGAGGAAGATATCTGTATATGATAAATACACACCCTGTATTTGACTCCAACTGCACCCACTAACAAGCTTGGGTAACCCTTGGATATAAATTGCGCTCCACAAATGGGCAGGAAAAATTTACTTGTATGTGCCGTGTAAAAACACTGTGTATCTTACTGAATATAAAAGCACAAACGGGCTTAATTAACCTTCGGATATGAATTATGCTACAGGAAAAAAATCTTCTTTGGCGGTGAAAAAGAACGTTTCTTTTAGTGACCACAAAAGCAGAACAACGTTTAATTAACCCCTGGATCTAAATTGCGCAACCGAAATGAGCAACCAAAAATTAAGTGGTATTTGGATTGTAAAAACGCTGTTTCTTTAAATGAATACAAGAGGAACAGGCTTAGATAACCCCTGGATATTCAATATACTGAAGAACTGAGCAGATAGCATTAAAATGTATATGCAGCTGCATTGGACACACACTGGACTTCAGTTCCATTACCCCACAAAATCAGAATTAGAACGTAAGAGAAGCAGTCTCTGAGACAAGCTGTGACACCCCCCAAAAATCACTGTATAAAAGTGAGTTTTTTAGTATGAGATATCCTAAGCAGCCGCGGCAGCACCTTCCCTACACAGTATAGTGAGAGCGGTATGAGCTGCCAGCATCGCGCCCGGACTTATATAGTGCGGTGATGTCACAGAATCCCGCCAGTCTCTGATTGGCTTCATCTCTGCACATGTCATGTAGGCTATGCCCTTCTTCCTCCCAGAGTTCTTTGCCCCATGTAACGGCATGTGCTCGCAGCCATTTTATCAATCAAAAGCATGCTGTAGCTTAAGCCCATCCGGTTCTGGTGGTGCCACTTCCATAGTTCTGTCCCAATGCCCTGCCGCGGTATGACCCGTTTTGGGTTCAAAAGCCAGAAAAAAACGGCAGGGCCAGAAAGGGAGGAGTTTTTAGACCATCCCAGGGGTATGAGTGGGAGTGTAGGGGGTGTGACGTGGACTGTCCCAGTACTGTTTTAAGTCAAAACCGGCTTTGCCCATTGTTGTTTCTATTGGAGAGGGGTTACGTAGAGCATACAGGAGTATCCAGAACCAGCAGACCACATTCACCCTGGTGTAGGCCAGCACAAGGTTAACCTAAGGTAAATAGACACATCTGCTGCCCCTTTGAAACCATATCCATATTTGCACCTCTGACCAATATCTATATAGTATTGTCCCTATGTATATATTGTTTGTCTAGTGCGCACTCCAAGGCTAATTAAATCTATAAACTTTAATCTGAGCTAGTCTGTTGTCTTGATCATCGATCTCACATGCCCTTTTTCTTGGTCTCTAAAATATCACTACCCATGGCTGGTTCCTGGCCTTGCTTTAAGTCTGTAACGACCTGTCTTATAGTTAACGAGGAACTGGTGGCCGTAGTGGGCTGACAGAGCTCTGTTTAACCAGCATGGGTAAACAGATCTCTCCCAGCCATTCAGGGTTGTGAGCGAGTGGGGTATCTTCTCGCACTCCTTGGGTCTTCCTGTGCCTGTGTGGACAGAGGTTAACCTTGAAACCTTATCCGTCTGACCTTGTGCACCCCTAGGGGGAGCGCAACGTCACGATACACCTCAGGTCAGGCCGTTTACCCTCGAGTGGGCTAGTGGGCTAGTTTCCTGAAAGTAATAGTCTTCATTTACCTTTCCATACATGTTAAAAGCTAATCATTGTGGTGATAAAACCCCTTTAAGTGATTAAAGCAAGCAAACTTGGATTTTACAAGTACGTTTCTTTCTTGGTGACTGTTCCAAATATCTTGTCTTTTGCTGTCATTGGTTGATTGGCTTGATTTTTTTTCTAAATGGAGTAAAAAAAGCAGAGTTCAAAACAGAAGTCAAAGGTCTATAAGTAGATAATGTTTTATACTGTTTTTCACTGGTGTTATAATTGGATAATGGGGAACAGAATTGTAAGTCTTCTTCAGTGCACAGTCAACCATATGTATATATAACTCAAGCAGGAGTTCCAAAGAGGATATCATTTTGGCATATGTGAGCATGTTGCCCACTTGGAAGTTCTAAGAGATCTTGAGGAGCGGAATGCAACACTGAGAGCATTCGACAATCTTGAGTGAAGCACGATGTTCACTAAGCAAGCAGTTTGTGGGGGTAAAATGGGGGGTAGAGTAATAGGTGAACAGGTTCAGGCACTTGGCTGGGTTAATGAAGTTAGGGAGAGTTGTGAGAGTCCAATAAAAAGAAAAGGGCACTTCGATTTCCAAGTTTCCTAGTAAAATTGCCAAGTTGGGTAATACTGTTAGGGCATCAGTTTCAGAAAATGGCAACCCTACCTGATACTGCTCTTCCTTACAACTGGGAAAACAGGCCAGCTAGTAGTTCTCTGATGGTGATACAGGTAAGAAAAGACAGTTGTTATAGGGGAGTCTATAATAAGGAAAATGGGTCGAATAATTTTTCACCAAGCCTATTTCAACCAAATAGTTTGCTATCTATCTGATGCCAGAGTTCAGCATATGGTGAAACGGGTGGATACATTACTGGGAAGCGCTGTAGACAACTCAGCCTTTGTGGTCCATATTGAAACCAATGACAGAATACATATTAAGTGGAGGATCTTTAAGAATTATATTAGAGAACTATTGTATTCTCCAGAAACCTGCCTTTGCAATGTGCAATGCAGAAGAGAGTTTAGGGTGTTTAAACACATGACTTATATTGTGGTGCAAGAAATAAGGTTTTTGGCTGTTAGAGCACTGAGCTGACTTTTTATTGGGGTACAAACTGATTTCTGAATATAATTTTCACCTGAATGAAAGACAGTCTGCATTGCTGGGGAGAGAATTCAAGAAGGGTGGCAGAGAATTTAAGTTAGGGATTATGAGGGTGGAAAATCTAGAAAATGTGGGCTAATATGAAGATAGGTTAATGAGGGGACAGACTATTTCAGTGGGTAACGTGGGATGTTGGAGGTGTAGTAGCACAGTAGATAAGGAGGTCCATGTGTTAGAAACTAACATTAAAGACAAATGTACTCACAAAATTTCAAGTAATCACATTCACATTGAACTTAAAAAAATAGAAAAAGTTTTTAATTTAGTTTTTATGTTTTAAGCATTAAAATAAATTCTACAAAAGATATTATTTGAATTTTACTGACCTGTAGCATATAACTAACGTTATTTATATTAAACTCCATAAAAACAAAACTCCTGAAAAAATTTCATACTTGCATTTTTTTACGTAGAATTTTTTAGGGACACATTATGGTACAATCAGTTGTACCATTAAAAAGTATGTCTCTTGGTAGGCAGGATGAAAAAAATTAACATATGGAAAAAAATTTGGTGCAGTGGTAAGGGGTTAATAAAATCTGTATAAAGGTAATCAAATCAGCTAAAATTCAAAAGCAAATAGCTAAAGTCAGTTAAAAAATTCCCAAAAATCATTAAAGCATATAAATTATTAAAAAAAAAAGTCACACCAAACCAAGGGAGGCATAAGTTGGAAGATATGGGCTAAGGTAATACAGGTCCTCATTCCTTGTTTGATAAACACTGGAATGACCATGTTGTGTACAAATTTTGTTCCTGTGCACAAATATGCCTTTTTTGGCAAATTGTATACAAATCTATTGTTGGCAATCTTTTGTCCTCCTGTCCTGACAATGTACAAAGGCCTTGTTTACAGTTTTTTGATAACTTATTTTACTCTAACTGTAAGAAATATTATTATTAAAAATATTAATATTCAAAAATATTAATATTGAACAACAACAATATTTCTACCTAGATTCTCAGGGGACGGTCGGCGAAGAAAGAGATATCAACGACAAATGTATAAGCAAAGATTATATTTTTTCCAGAATGAAATGGGGTACAATGGGGTAAAAATACATTAAAAATAATATACAACAAAATAGTGACAAAAACAATAAGGATAAAATCAGTAACAAGGAAAGAATATCAAACCATAGCATAAAAAAAACATCTATATGATCACACCCTGGAAACAAAAAAATATAAAAAAAAAAGAAATAACAAAACAATAAAATTTAACCTCCTGAACAAAAACAACAAAAACCTAAATGGAATTTTATAAAAAATATCTACCAAAATCAAAAAATTTTCTCCGGGGTCTACTCAAAAGACCTTGTTAATGGACTTCCTTCCCCCTCAGGCGCTTGGACCTCAAAACCCCCCGGGCCCCCCCCCTAAACCGGGCCCCCCCCCCAGGGGCCCCCCTTCCTCTTTTTCTCTCCTGTCTTGCCCCCTAGCTTTTTCCAAGTCGGGCTAATATACCTTTTTTTGGACCAAAGGTTTTATAACCAAAAAACTTGAGTCTTGAGATCTGCTGAATAAAGTTAGTCTCCCCCCAAAAGTAAAAAAAAAACACTCCAGAGACAGTCATGCTGACCCTCTTATCGTAGACTTTTTTGGTAAAATAATTTGTTTTGACAAACGCCAGTCTATAACTAAATTTGTCGGGCCGATCTCTATCTCCCCCACACAAAAAGGGTCAACTTCACATGCCGTTTTAGTCTGCAAATCTTTTAATTGGCTTCAAATAGACCCTTTTGATATTTTAGAGAAAAAACAAAGGCATTTATCTTTATACAAAGTAATTACACACCGTATTTTTAGTTCAAACAATTTCCTTTGAGCTAGACTCAATCTAACTAACAATACCTATTTAAAAAGGGCGAACTCAGATTATAACAAATGTGTGATGCTTGAAGTCTGTTAAAACCCCCAGCAGCCATTTTGGATAACTTTCTACTTCAATTACATATACAGTATCAGTTTTATATACACATTTCTTCATAAATCAAATGTACAGATTATTCACATTTATGCATATCTTACAGTCCCCTACTTGAGAGAGAGCGAACGAACTTCAGAGAGAGAGCGCTCACAATCAAACTTTATTATATGCAATAGTCTTTTGGCGTTCTCAAAAATAAAAATAGTAAAAAAAAAAATGCTTAAAGAGTCCAAAAATCCAGTCTCTGTGATGAGAACCCTTTTATGTTTCTGTGTGCTGAAAAGGGCACGCTCTTCAATGTTTTTTCTCTATTGGCAAATGCGAAAAAGATTTCCAGCTTTTTTTTCAATCGAGTGTTACTATTTCCCAGAACTGTGGATTAAAACTTCTGTAAAATATGATCCTTTTAAACATGCATTTTATTTTTTCATGCCCTCTTTTTTAAACAAAACCGGGCCCCCAAAGGGAGGCCCCCCACAAACTTCCCTTAGCAGCTGCTTTGCATAATATCACAAGTTATTCTTCTGCATGAACTGAACCTTTTAAAGGGCCTTTAACCCTTAATCAGAGCAAAAAGCATCCTTTCTTGCAACAGTTCCAAAATAATGTAATAAACCGCATGCACAAAGGTTTGCCTCTGTGGGCTGAATCCATTGAAAAATAGAGCGGTAGCATGGTCATGTATTTACCACTAACACGTCCTGTAATATTAATGCCCAAATCAGTACTTCTTCCAAAAAAACAAGCTATTTTTTGCCAAATCTGCATATTGAGCTGAATGTACCTTACAGATGCATTGCTATCCGGGCAGGGAAAAACTGCTGCAAATCCTTTAAAACCTTAGCTTGATCATGATAAGAAGACCACACAATAATGTCTAACCGGGACTGAGGTACAGAGAGAGGTTTAGTAGGGAACAAAGGGTAGAGGGTAAGGGGGATTCATGGGATTCTCCTTGGAAAAGCAATAAGACAGGTAAAAAGTGTCTTTTTGGAAGTGATGTCCAAGTTCGCTGCACAACATTAAAATCCTCTGACAATCGGGTGATGAGATCATCGTTTCCCTGGGGTTTTAACAACAATTCAAAGGGGTGGTGGGCTGTGGATTGTGACCCTGAGTCCTTTATCACTAAAATGCTGCAAACCCAAAAGTGCCAGAAAAAAGTCTTTACATGTAGGTTTTAACCTGACTTTTACAGGGTTAGAACTCGGATCCATAGGCAAAAGGGCCAATCGTTCATGCCTCCTGGCCAACACAGCTGACAAGGGTTCATCTGTGGCAGCTATGCAGGTGAAAGGCTTTGATGGTCGGTGTTATCAGTGCTGTGGCCTGTATGACAGCTCTTTTCAAAAGAATTACAGGGGCCCCGGATGCTCTCTGTCCATTCTTTTCTGATTCATCATCCTCCCCCTTTTTTTTTAAAAAAATTGTACAATGGGCGGGCAATGTCTGCAAAAAGGAAAAATCTCTCTGGTAAA
>JAODAL010083376.1:0-11273 GCA_025379985.1 Phyllomedusa bahiana
CTGTGAAATTGGTCACAGCTAGTCCTGTATACACCCAAAAGGGGGCTCCCCGCTCACGGTGCCAGGAATGAGGTTGGAGGTTTGCCCCGGGCTTGCCACCTCTCCAGCAACAATCCCGAATATCCGCCTTCAATGTCTGCACTAAAGCTGGAGTGTGGTACAAAGGATTTTGTATGGACAGTGAAGTGTGGGGCACCTGCTTCTAGATTAAGCTCCATGTTTGGCTTGATCTGGGGCCCCCAATATTCCTCCCATTGAGTCATAGAGGTGCGGAGTGATCAACCATTGATATAGTGCTGAGACTAAACCCTTAGAGGAAGACCCTGCAGCGAAATCTTCTCCGAGGCTGAGACACCGGGTCAGTCCCAGCACATAAAGCAGATAGTGACTGGGGGATAGGAGAAAGGAGAAGAAGGTGGTGGAACAGAAGGTGGTGGAGCAGAAGGTGGTAATACAGAAGGTGGTGGAGCAGAAGGTGGTAATACAGAAGGTGGTGGAGCAGAAGGTGGTAATACAGAAGGTGGTGGAGCAGAAGGTGGTAATACAGAAGGTGGTGGAGCAGAAGGTGGTGGAGCAGAAGGTGGTGGAGCAGGAGCAGAAGGTGGTGGAGCAGGAGCAGAAGGTCTATCAGATCCAAGAACCGGCAGAGTCCACACTCAAACCAAGAGCTCAACCCTAACCACGGGCTGAAGAGGAAGGAAATCAGAGGGGGAAGCTGCGGACATAACTAGTGACCTCTCTCCAACATCTCTGCTAAGAGTCACTGACTGCAATCATGGGAAACCCAACGTCTATGGCGTCATAGCAGGGAGCGGGGGCCGTCCACAACCTCCCAATCTCCATCCATCTGGAGTGGGGGCCGTCCACAACCTCCCAATCTCCATCCATCTGGAGTGTGGGCCGTCCACAAACCTCCCAATCTAAATCCATCTGGAGTGGGGGCCGTCCACAACCTCCCAATCTCCATCCATCTGGAGGGGGGGCCGTCCACAACCTCCCAATCTCCATCCATCTGGAGCGGGGGCCGTCCACAACCTCCCAATCTCCATCCATCGGGAGCGGGGGCCGTCCACAACCTCCCAGTCTCCATCCATCTGGAGTGGGGGCCGTCCACAACCTCCCAATCTCCATCCATCTGGAGTGGGGGCCATCCACAACCTCCCAATCTCCATCCATCCTGAGTGGGGGCCGTCCACAACCTCCCAAACCCTCCATCCACCCTGGGAGGGGCCGTCCACAACCTCCCAGTCTCCATCCAATCTGGAGTGGGGCCGTCCACAACCTCCCAGTCTCCATCCTTCTGGAGCGGGGGCCGTCCACAACTTCCCAATCTCCATCCATCTGGAGTGGGGGCCGTCCACAACCTCCCAATCTCCATCCATCTGGAGTGGGGGCCGTCCACAACATCCCAATCTCCATCCATCTGGAGTGGGGGCCGTCCACAACGTCCCAGTCTCCATCCATCGGGAGTGGGGGCCGTCCGGAAACCTCCCAATCTCCATCCATCGGGAGCGGGGGCCGTCCACAACCTCCCAATCTCCATCCATCTGGAGCGGGGGCCTCCACAACCTCCCAGTCTCCATCCATCTGGAGCGGGGGCCGTCCACAACCTCCCAATCTCCATCCATCCGGAGCGGGGGCCGTCCACAACCTCCCAATCTCCATCCATCATGAGAGGGGGCCGTCCACAACCTCCCAATCTCCCTCCATCTGGGTGAGGCCGGGTCCACAACCTCCCAATTCTCCATCCAATCTGGAGGGGAGGCCGTCCACAACCTCCCAATCTCCATCCATCCTGAGTGAGGGCCGTCCACAACCTCCCAATCTCCATCCATCCGGAGCGGGGGCCGTCCACAACCTCCCAATCTCCATCCATCCCAAGTGGGGGCCATCCACAACCTCCCAATCTCCATCCATCCCGGACTGGGCGTCCCCAAACCCCCCAAAATCTCCATCCATCGGAGGGGGGGGCCGTCCCACAAACTCCCAATCTCCATCCATCCTGAGTGGGGGCCGTCCACAACCTCCCAATCTCCATCCATCCTGAGCGGGGGCCGTCCACAACCTCCCAATCTCCATCCATCCCAAGAGGGGGCCATCCACCACCTCCCAACCTCCATCCATCCCGACTGGGGCCATCCACAACCTCCCAAACTCCACCCATCGCGACTGGGGCCGTCCACAACCTCCCAATCTCCATCCATCCTGAGTGAGGGCCGTCCACAACCTCCCAGTCTCCATCCATCTGGAGTGGGGGCCGTCCACAACCTCCCAATCTCCATCCATCTGGAATGGGGGCCGTCCACAACCTCCCAATCTCCATCCATCCCGACTGGGGCCATCCACAACCTCCCAAAATCTCCCCATCCTTGAGTGGGGGCCGTCCACAACCTCCCAGTCTCCATCCATCTGGAGTGGGGGCCGTCCACAACCTCCCAATCTCCATCCATCTGGAGCGGGGGCCGTCCACAACCTCCCAATCTCCATCCATCTGGAGTGGGGGCCGTCCACAACCCTCCCAATCTCCACCCATCCGGAGCAGGGGCCCGTCCAAAACCCCTCCCAATTCCATCCAAATCTGGAGTGGGGGCCGCCACAACCTCCCAATCTCCATCCTTGGGGAGCGGGGCCGTCCACAACCTCCCAATCTCCCTCCATCTGGAGAGGGGCCGTCCACAACCTCCCAACCCCAAATCCATCCTGAGCGGGGGGCCGTCCACACCTCCCAATCTCCACCCATCCTGAGCGGGGGCCGTCCAACAACTCCAATCTCCATCCATCGGGAGCGGGGGCCGTCCACAACCTCCCAATCTCCATCCATCCCGAGCGGGGGCCGTCCACAACCTCCCAATCTCCATCCATCGGGAGCGGGGGCCGTCCACAACCTCCCAATCTCCATCCATCTGGAGCGGGACGTCCTGTCCCACAATCCCTCCCAATCTCCCTCCATCTGGAGTGGGGACCGTCCACAACCTCCCAATCTCCATCCATCGGGAGCGGGGGCCGTCCACAACCTCCCAATCTCCATCCATCTGGAGCGGGGGCCGTCCACAACCTCCCAATCTCCATCCATCTGGAGCGGGGGCCGTCCACAACCTCCCAATCTCCATCCATCGGGAATGGGGGCCGTCCACACCTTCTCTATCCATCCATCAAGATGGGATAAGTCGCAGGTGGGCAGTGCAGTAATACTTAATACTACCTGGTACCGCCCGCCCCCATTCATCCTACCTGCCACTACTGCTCGGGGTCCAGGCCCTCCACCACCCCAGATACCATGATTCCGGTCCAATGTAAGTATTGTCATAGGGATCAGTAATGTCTCGTATCGGAGGACGGACATTGTGGTCACACGGCCAACCTTTTCCATCTCTAATCTTGTAATTTCAGCTTTTAGTTTAGGGACGTTCTGCCTGAAGAGGTCCTGACCCCTCTCTATCAGGGCCAGCAGGAGGTTCCGTAGTCATTTGTGCTCCTCTTGGATTGGACCGGAGGGCCCCCCCCAATCAATGGTCCTCAGGCCCCCCAGGACTCTGTCTCCGCTCATCCTTCCCTGGTCATAGTAGGTACTGACCACTACACCCCCGGCCGCTCTGGAGATACTCTTCCCCCATCGACCACTGACTGATCTACCCCTCCCCATCACAAGCGCTGCCCTCACCAGTGGTCAGAGGTTTTCATGTTATGGCTGATCCGCATGAATGACCACTGTGCCCCAGCCCACCAGGGCCCATAGACCTCAATGGAGAGGAGCATGCACGTCCCATCACCAACCCATAGGCCTGGACCCTCATACACCTGTGTGGCCATAGAGGAGCCCTCATACACCTGTGTGGCCATAGAGGAGACCTCATCCACCTGTGTGACCATAGAGAAGTCCTCATCCACCTGTGTGACCATAGAGAAGTCCTCATCCACCTGTGTGACCATAGAGAAGTCCTCATCCACCTGTATGACCATAGAGGAGCCCTCATCCACCTGTGTGACCATAGAGAAGTCCTCATACACCTGTGTGACCATAGAGAAGTCCTCATACACCTGTGTGACCATAGAGGAGTCCTAATACACCTGTGTGACCATAGAGGAGTCCTCATACACCTGTGTGGCCATAGAGGACCCCTCATACACCTGTGTGGCCCTGCAGTCATAGAGGAGCCCTCATAGACCTGTGTGACCATAGAGGAGCCCTCATAGACCTGTGTGACCATAGAGAAATCCTCATACACCTGTGTGACCATAGAGGAGCCCTCATACACCTGTGTGACCATAGAGGAGCCCTCATACACCTGTGTGAACCCTAGGGAGTCCTCATAACCTGTGTGGCCCTGCGTCATAGAGAAGCCCCATTACACCTGTGTGGGCCATAGAGGAGCCCTCTACACCTGTGTGGGCCATAGAGGAGCCCTCATAAACCTGTGTGACCGCAGTCATAGAGGACCCTCATCCACCTGTTGACCTGCAGTTATACGTAGAGGAACCCTCATTCACCCGTGTGACATAGAGGAGACCTCAAAACACCTGTGTGTCCCTGCATTCATTAGAGGGGCCCCCATACACCTGGTGGCCATTAGAGGAAGCCCTCATACACCTGTGTGGCCATAGAGGAGCCCTCATACACCTGTGTGACCATAGAGGAGCCCTCATCCACCTTTGTGACCCTGCAGTCATAGAGATGCCCTCATACACCTGTGTGGCCATAGAGGAGCCCTCATACACCTGTGTGGCCATAGAGGAACCCTCATACACCTGTGTGACCCTGCAGTTATACTGTAGAGGAACCCTCATTCACCTGTGTGACCATAGAGGAGCCCTCATCAACCTGTGTGGCTATAGAGGAGACCTCATACACCTGTGTGACCATAGAGGAGACCTCATCCACCTGTGTGACCCTGCAGGCATAGAGGAGCCCTCATCCACCTGTGTGAGCCTGCAGTCATAGAGGAGCCCTCATACACCTGTGTGACCCTGCAGTCATAGAGGAGCCCTCATACACCTGTGTGGCCCCTTTGAGGAGCCCCTCATACACCTGTGTGACCCTCGAGGAGTCCTCAGAAACCTGTGTGACCCTGCTGTCATAGAGGAGTCCTCATACACCTGTGTGACCATAGAGGAGCCCTCATACACCTGTGTGACCATAGAGGAGTCCTAATACACCTGTGTGACCATAGAGGAGACCTCATACACCTGTGTGGCCATAGAGGAGCCCACATACACCTGTGTGACCCTGCAGTCATAGAGGAGCCCTCATACACCTGTGTGGCCATAGAGGGGCCCTCATACACCTGTGTGACCCTGCAGTTATACTGTAGAGGAGTCCTCATCCACCTGTGTAACCCTGCAGTCATAGAGGAGCACTCATACACCTGTGTGACCATAGAGAAGTCCTCATACACCTGTGTGACCATAGAGGAGCCCTCATTCACCTGTGTGACCCTGCAGTCATAGAGATGCCCTCATAAACCTATGTGACCCTGCAGTCATAGAGGAGCCCTCATACACCTGTGTGACCATAGAGAAGTCCTCATACACCTGTGTGACCATAGAGGAGCCCTCATACACCTGTGTGACCCTGCAGTCATAGAGGAGCCCTCATACACCTGTGTGGCCATAGAGGAGTCCTCATACACCTGTGTGACCATAGAGGAGCCCTCATACACCTGTGTGACCATAGAGGAGCCCTCATACACATGTGTGACCCTGCAGTCATAGAGGAGACCTCATACACCTGTGTGACCATAGAGAAGTCCTCATACACCTGTGTGACCCTGCAGTCATAGAGGAGTCCTCATACACCTGTGTGACCATAGAGGAGCCCTCATACACCTGTGTGACCATAGAGGATCCCTCATACACCTGTGTGACCCTGCAGTCATAGAGGAGTCCTCATACACCTGTGTGACCATAGAGGTGTCATCATACACCTGTGTGACCATAGAGGAGCCCTCATAGACCTGTGTGACCATAGAGGAGCCCTCATACACCTGTGTGACCCTGCAGTTATACTGTAGAGTAGTCCTCATCCACCTGTGTGGCCCTGCAGTTATACTGTAGAGGAGTCCTCATACACCTGTGTGACCCTGCAGTCATAGAGGAGTCCTCATACACCTGTGTGACCATAGAGGAGTCATCATACACCTGTGTGACCATAGAGGAGTCATCATACACCTGTGTGACTATAGAGGAGACCTCATACACCTGTGTGACCATAGTGGGGCCCTCATACACCTGTGTGACCATAAAGGAGCCCTCATACACCTGTGTGACCCTGCAGTTATACTGTAGAGGAGTCCTCATCCACCTGTGTGTCCCTGCAGTCATAGAGGAGCACTCATACACCTGTGTGACCATAGAGAAGACCTTATACACCTGTGTGGCCATAGAGGAGCCCTCATAGACCTGTGACCATAGAGGTGCCCACATATAGCGGAGTGACCATAGAGGAGAGCTCAAAGGCCTGTGGGACCATAGAGGAGTCCTCATACACCTGTGTGACCATAGAGGAGCCCTCATTCACCTGTTTGGCCATAGAGGAGCCCTCATAGACCTGTGTGACCATAGAGGAGCCCTCATAGACCTGAGTGACCATAGAGGAGCCCTCATAGACCTGAGTGACCATAGAGGAGTCCTCATACACCTGTGTGACCATAGAGGAGACCTCATACACCTGTGTGGCCATAGAGGAGCCCTCATACACCTGTGTGGGGTATAGAGGAGTCCTCATACACCTGTGTGACCATAGAGAAGACCTTATACACCTGTGTGGCCATAGACGAGCCCTCATAGACCTGTGTGGCCATAGAGGAGCCCTCATAGACCTGTGTGACCATAGAGGAGCCCTCATAGACCTGTGTGACCATAGAGGAGTCCTCATACACCTGTGTGACCATAGAGGAGCCCTCATACACCTGTTTGGCCATAGAGGAGCCCTCATAGACCTGTGTGACCATAGAGGAGCCCTCATCGACCTGTGTGACCATAGAGGAGTCCTCATACACCTGTGTGACCATAGAGGAGACCTCATACACCTGTGTGGCCATAGAAGAGCCCTCATACACCTGTGTGGCTATAGAGGAGTCCTCATACACCTGTGTGACTATAGAGGAGACCTCATACACCTGTGTGACCATAGAGGACCCTCATCCACCTGTTGTGGCTATAGAGGAGCCCTCATACCCCGTGTGACTATAGAGGAGCCCTCATACACCTGTGTGGCCATAGAGGAGCCCTCATACACCTGTGTGGCTATAGAGGAGTCCTCATACACCTGTGTGACTATAGAGGAGACCTCATACACCTGTGTGACCATAGAGGAGCCCTCATCCACCTGTGTGGCTATAGAGGAGCCCTCATACACCTGTGTGACTATAGAGGAGCCCTCATACACCTGTGTGGCCATAGAAGAGCCCTCATACACCTGTGTGGCTATAGAGGAGTCCTCATACACCTGTGTGACTATAGAGGAGACCTCATACACCTGTGTGACCATAGAGAAGTCCTCATCATCCTGTGTGACCATACAGTCATAGAGGAGCCCTCATCCACCTGTGTGACCATAGAGGAGCCCTCATACACCTGTGTGGCCATAGAGGGGCCCTCAAACACCTGTGTGGCCATAGAGTTGCCCTCATACACCTGTGTGGCCATAGAGCGGCCCTCATACACCTGTGTGGCCATAGAGGAGCCCTCATACACCTGTGTGGCCATAGAGGAGCCCTCATCCACCTGTGTGACCCTGCAGTCATAGAGGAGCCCTATTACACCTGTGTGACCCTGCAGTTATACTGTAGAGGAGCCCTCATACACCTGTGTGTCCCTGCAGTCATAGAGGAGTCCTCATACACCTGTGTGACCATAGTGGGGCCCTCATACACCTGTGTGGCCATAGAGGAACCCTCATACACCTGTGTGGCCATAGAGGAACCCTCATACACCTGTGTGGCCCTGCAGTCATAGAGGGGCCCTCATACACCTGTGTGACCCTGCAGTCATAGAGGAGCCCTCATACACCTGTGTGGCCATAGAGGAGCCCTCATCCACCTGTGTGACCCTGCAGTCATAGAGGAGCCCTATTACACCTGTGTGACCCTGCAGTTATACTGTAGAGGAGCCCTCATACACATGTGTGTCCCTGCAGTCATAGAGGAGTCCTCATACACCTGTGTGAACATCTTGGTGCCCTCATACACCTGTTTGTCCATAGTGGAACCCTCATACACCTGTGTGGACCTGCAGTCATAGATGGGACCTCATACACCTGTGTGACCCTGCAGTCTTAGGGGGAGTCCTCTTTTACCTGTGGTGACCTTAAGTGGGGCCCTCATACACCTGTGTGGCCATAGATCAACCCTCATACACCTGTGTGGCCCTGCAGTCATAGACGGGCCCGCATACACCTCTGTGACCATGCAGTCATACAGGAGCCCTCATAGACGTGGGTGGCCATAGAGGGGCCCTCATACACCCCGTGTGACCATAGAGAAATCCTCATACACCTGTGTGACCATAGAGGAGCCCTCATACACCTGTGTGACCATAGAGGAGCCCTCATACACCTGTGTGACCATAGAGGAGACCTCATACACCTGTGTGACCATAGAGAAGTCCTCATACACCTGTGTGACCATAGAGGAGCCCTCATACACCTGTGTGACCATAGAGGACCCCTCATACACCTGTGTGACCATAGAGAAGTCCTCATACACCTGTGTGACCATAGAGGAGCCCTCATACACCTGTGTGACCCTGCAGTCATAGAGGAGCCCTCATACACCTGTTTTGGCCATAGAGGGGCCCTCATACACCTTTTGGGGGCCATAGAGGGCCCTCATACACCTGTGGGGCCATAGAGGATCCTCAAAACACCTGTGTGGCCATAGAGGTGCCCTCATACACCTGTGTGACCATAGAGGAGCCCTCATACACCTGTGTGGCCCTGCAGTTATACTGTAGAGGAGTCCTCATACACCTGTGTGACCATAGAGAAGTCCTTATACACCTGTGTGACCATAGAGAAGTCCTCATACACCTGTGTGACCATAGAGGAGCCCTCATCCACCTGTGTGGCCCTGCAGTCATAGAGGAGCCCTCATACACCTGTGTGTCCATAGAGGTGCCCTCATACACCTGTGTGTCCATAGAGGTACCCTCATACACCTGTGTGTCCATAGAGGAGTCCTCATACACCTGTGTGGCCATAGAGGAGCCCTCATACACCTGTGTGGCCATAGAGGAGCCCTCATACACCTGTGTGGCCATAGAGGAGCCCTCATACACCTGTGAGACCATAGAGGAGCCCTCATACACCTGTGTGGCCATAGAGGAGCCCTCATCCACCTGTGTGGCCATAGTGGAGCCCTCATACACCTGTGTGGCCATAGGAGCCTCATCCACCTGTTGGGAGGCCATAGAGGAGCCCTCCATACACCTGTGTGGCCATAGAGGAGCCCTTCTACACCTGTGTGAACCATAGAGGAGCCCTCATACACCTGTGTGGCCATAGAGGAGCCCTCATACACCTGTGTGGCTATAGAGGAGCCCTCATACACCTGTGTGACCCTGCAGTCATAGAGGAGCCCTCATTCACCTGTGTGACCCTGCAGTCATAGAGGAGCCCTCATACACCTGTGTGACCCTGCAGTCATAGAGGAGCCCTCATACACCTGTGTGGCCATAGAGGGGCCCTCATACACCTGTGTGACCCTGCAGTTATACTGTAGAGGAGCCCTCATACACCTGTGTGACCATAGAGTGACCCTCATACACCGGTGTGACCATAGAGGGCCACTCATACACCTGTGTGACCATAGTGGAGCCCTCATACACCTGTGTGGCCATAGAGGAGCCCTCATCCACCTGTGTGACCCTGCAGTCATAGAGGAGCCCTATTACACCTGTGTGGCCATAGAGGAGCCCGCATTCACCTGTGTGACCCTGCAGTCATAGAGGAGCCCTCATACACCTTTGTGACCCTGCAGTTATACTGTAGAGGAGTCCTCATACACCTGTGTGACCCTGCAGTCTTAGAGGAGCCCTCATACACCTGTGTTACCCTGCAGTCATAAAGGAGCCCTCATACACCTGTGTGACCCTGCAGTCATAGAGGAGCCCTCATACACCTGTGTGACCCTGCAGTCATAGAGGAGCCCTCATACACCTGTGTGACCCTGCAGTCATAAAGGAGCCCTCATACACCTGTGTGACCCTGCAGTCATAGAGGAGCCCTCATACACCTGTGTGACCCTGCAGTTATACTGTAGAGGCGCCCTCATTCACCTGTGTGGCGCTAGCGACCCCTGCAGTCCCCAGCCCAGCATAGTGCATTGGAAGATGCACCCCTCGGTCTGACCACTAGGTGGAGCAGTGATGCAGCTGCACTTTCACTTTCCTGCAGCCATGGAGGAGGACAGGCACTTGGTGCTCCGGCTGCAGCCCCAGGACCTGGTGTGCACCGTCTGCTTCAGCCACTACGTGCACCCCAGCACCCTGCCCTGCGGTCACACCTTCTGCCGGGGCTGCATCGAGCAGTACTGGAGCGACAATGCCCGCTGCACCTGCCCCCTGTGCCTAAAGAGCTTCAAGGAGCGGCCTGAGCTCAACAAGAACACGGACCTGTCCGCCCTGCTGGAGGCCATGCAGGCCCAGGACAGCCGAGCCCACGAGCACTGCCCAGCCTGCACCGGCTCCGGGGCCCTCAGGCTCTGCTTGCCCTGTGGAGCCCCTCTGTGCAAGGACCACCTGGTGCTGCACCAAGACCCCACAGGACGCCAGCGCCACCTGCTGGTCAATCTTCTCACGACTGCCTGGCCCTGCAGGCTGCATGACGGGGGCCTGGAGTACTTCTGTGGGCCCCACTGCATGCCCCTGTGTCCGGCCTGCGCCGCCCAGCATGAGGGGTGCCACCCCTCGCCTCTGCTGGACCTGTACAAGAAGAAGCGGGTAAGTGGCCTCCTGGTGGTCGGTGCCGGGGTGGGCCAGGGGGGGTCGAGGGGTGATAGGGGCATGTGGCGGTCTATGGTAGTGATAATTCATCAGAGGATTGGGGAATGGGCAATGGTGGTGATCAGGGGTAACACAAAGTATCTCTAGGGTAAAGGGAACCAGTCTTCATCCACCTTCCTGGAATGTTTTCTGTGTAATTTGACTTGTGCTGTATGGAGCCGCCTCCGCTGCAGCGGAGCAGCAGCATTTCCTGTGCTGTATGGCCTCCCCTCTGCAGCGGGGAGCGATTTTTCCCGTGCTGATGGGCCCCTCCCTGCACAGAGCGCATTTCCGGC
>JAODAL010083377.1:0-7500 GCA_025379985.1 Phyllomedusa bahiana
CGGGGAGCGAAAAATCAAAAAACACTTGTTTGTTTTGATAAATAAACGGTTTTTTTTGAACCTTTTTCAATTGACCTGTGGTGAATATAGAATTGCTGTTTAAAAAATTTTTAGTAGATGGCGTCAATGAACGTGTTGGGTGCGAAAAATAAAAAAACACGTAACTGTTATTTTTTTAAATATAATAACTGTATTTTTTGCATTTTTTTTTTCAATTGCCCTGTGGTGAATATAAAAATTGCTGTTTTAAATTTACGTAGAAGCTGCGTCAATGAACAGGCTGGGTGCGCAAAAGGGGTCAAAAAACGTAACTGTGAGTTTTTTTTGATACACCCGGTATTTTTTTGCCCAACAAAAAACCCTGTGCTGACACTAGATTGCTGGTTTGTAATTTAAGAACAAGGGGGATTTAAACGTAAAGGGTGTAATGGGTAAAATTGAAACCATCTGAAATTTATACTAAAATAAAATGGGTTTTCAGCTAACAAAGGCCCTGCAGTTATAGAAATGATGTTTACCCATATAAGTTCAGGTGCCCAAAATCCAGGAAATATTTAAATAGCAAATGTTAATTAAAGATATTCCACTACAATGTCTCACTAAGTCTTGGTGAACTTTATCCGTGTTCTTTATAGTAGAGCTTGTCTGTGTTCGCCCGGGGGGGCCCCCCCCCTCGCCCCCCCAGTGTTTTTACAGCGGTAGATGCTCCTTTAAAATTCTTAGCTAACTACAAAAAATGTTAAACTCTAATCTAACAAAATTTGGAAGGATCAAAGCTAATAGGGGGTTTCTCTGTGCAGAAATAGATAATTTCGCTGAGCTTTTTGGGCCAAAGGGCAGAGCGAGGTCCTATCCCTATGGACCTGAGAGCATGGGGCTGAAACGGGAAACGTTTTCTATGAAAAAACGAGGTCATGTGATTTTTTCCGGGCAATCGAAACCATAACATCCCAGTCTGACGTCGCCACACTTCACCCTGCTCTATTCTATAATCTGTTTTGCTGGCCGCCAAAAAAAGGAAGCGCCGAAAAAAGGCGCGATCTTAAAGATAGCCCAAATTTTAACCTTAATTATCGCTGATCTGGGAAATTTCGATCACCATAAAAAACCCTTTCCGATTTCAAATTTGGGCGATAAAAATCGCTCAACACATTTGAATGTACCTAATTAGATTGTTTTGGAATGTTTTTCTAATTTTGCGATCACACGTACAGTAAGAGCTGGTATTTATGTGTGTGATGGCACTTTAAGAAATTATAACATGGGGCTATGAGTAAGGACTACGGGTGACGTGTCAGAAAAGAGGCGCCTCACAGAGTTTTAAGGTAATTAAAAAGAGTGTAAGTGTGCCTGAAGAATGAACCTATCAGAAATCTGTCATGTAGATAACTTGCATAGTAAATGTTCTCCAGCTAAGTACAACCATAATTTGCCATAGCAATTTGATGCACCTACTTTAGGCGCATTTCAAAAAAAAAGCGGCCTGGCGTATAATGTACCTAGTTTTGGTTTATTACAATTCATTTATATAGAGAATAGAGCATCAACAGTTTTTGGTGCAAAATACACCAAAAAAGAGCCACAGCCCTCATGGAACACGTTGCCCCAAACAGTTTTGTCTGAAAAGCATAAGTCAGACGCTTTCTTGTTTTATGTAACTTGTATCACTTGTTTGCAATTTATGGAATTAACATAGAATCTTAGGGTGATATCTATGAATGTTGGTGCTATAGACAGAGCACATAGAGGATTAACAGAGCCCCCTCTATAGACAGAGACAAAAGGGGGGGATAACAAAACTCTCTGTATAAAAGAGCCATAGAGGGTATAACAGAGCTCTCTAAAGACAGAGCAATGAGGTATAACAGAGCTCTCATAGACAGAGCCATAGAGGAAAAAAAGCGCCCCCTATAACGAGCACATAAGGGTATAACAGAGCGGCCCCCTAAGACAGAGCACAAAGGAAAAAGAGCCTCTCTATAGACAGAGCACATAGGGGGACTAACAAAACGCTCTCTATAACAAGGGACATAGAGGAATAAAAAGAGCGTCTAAAACAAACCTAGGGAATAACGAAGCTCTCTATGCAGAGCACTTAAAGGATATTACAGGCGCCCCCATAGACAGACACATAGAGGGGTATAACGACGCCCTCTAAAGAAGGGCACATAGAGGATATAACGGCGCCCTTATAACAGAGCACATAAAAAATAACAGAGCCCTCTATAGACAAGACATAGAGGATATAACAGAGCGCCTTATAGGACAGGAATGAGGACAAACAGAGCGCTCTCTAAGACAGA
Organism: Phyllomedusa bahiana; assembly: GCA_025379985.1. Taxonomy (NCBI): domain Eukaryota; kingdom Metazoa; phylum Chordata; class Amphibia; order Anura; family Hylidae; genus Phyllomedusa; species Phyllomedusa bahiana. The sequence goes on from JAODAL010083377.1 coordinate 2,304, forward strand.
GCACATAGAGATTAACAGAGCGCTCTAAAGACAGAACACATAGAGGGTATAACGAAGCCTCTATAACAGAGCACATAAAAGGGAAACAGAGCGCCCCCTAAGACAGAGCACTAAGGATTTAAAAGGACCTCTAAACGAGCACATGGGGTTAACAAGTCACTATAGCCCGAGCACAAAGGAATAAAAAGAGCTCCTATAGACAAGGGACATAGAGGATTAACAGACCCTTTTAACAAGCACATAGAGGATATAACAGAGGCCTCTATAGACAGAGCCAAGAGGATATTACAGAGCCCTCTTAAAAACACCAAGAGGATATAACAGAGCGCCCCTATAGCAGAGCACTAGAGGATAATAAAGGAGCCTCATTGACAAGCACATAAGAATAACAAGGGTCTCAAGACAGAGCACATAGAGGAAAACAGAGCTCTCTATAGAAAGCACATAGAGGGTATAACAGAGCCCCTTAACAGAGCACAAAAAGGATATAAAAGGCCCTCTATAGACAGAGCACATAGGGATTAACAAGGTCCTATAGACGGACCATAGGGATATTACAGACCCCTATAGACAGAGCACATAAGGATTAAAGGGGCCTCATGACAACACATAGAGGGAATAACAGAACTTTCTATAGACAGAGCACATAAGGATAAAACAGAGGGGCCCCAAAGAAGAGCACTAGAGGATATAAAAAGAGTCTCTATAGACCCCCGAGCACATAGGGGGAATAACAAGCCTTAAGACAAGCACTAGAGGATTAACAGAGCCCCTTAGACAGAGCATAGAGGATTAACAAGCCCTATAACAGGCCCAAAAAGGATATAACAAGCCCCTATAGACAGAGCACAATAAAAGGGTATAAAAAGCTCTCTAAGACAGAGCACAGAGGATATAAACTCTCTATAGACAGAGCACATAGAGGATAAAACACTCTCTATAAAGAGCACATAAGGATATAACGGACTCTCTATAGACAGAGCCATAGAGGATATAACGGGGCTCTTAATGACAAGCACAAGAGGATATAACAAGCTCTCTATAACAAGGGACATAGAGGGTATAAAAGAGCGCCCTCTATAGAAAGAGCCATAAGGATATAAAAGAGCTCTCTAAACAAGCACATAAATATAACAAGCTCTCATAACAAGCACAAGAGGAATAAAAGAGGCCCTCTATAGACAGAGCACATAGAGGATAAACGACTCTTATAGAAGAGCACATAGAGGGTATAACGAGCCTCTCTATAACAGAGCACATAGAGGGTATAAAAAGTGCTCTATGACAGAAACACAAGAGGATATAACAGAGTGCTCTAAGACAAGACATAAGATATAACAACTCCATAAAAGGGACATGAGGATAAAAGAGTGCTCATGACAGAGCACAAGAGGAATAACGGACTCTCTATAACAGAGACATAGAGGATAAACGAGCCCTCTATTAAAAGACAATAAGGGTATAACAGACCCTCTTAACAGAGCACAAGGGATATAACAAGCCCCTATAGACAGAGCCATAGAGGATATAACAGAGCTTCCCATAGACAGAGCACATAGAGGATATAACAGGCGCTTTATAGACAAGCACAAAAGAGGAAAAAACAAGTGCTCTATAGACAGAACACAAGGGATAAACAAAGGGGTTATAGGCAGACACATAGAGGAAAACAGAGCGCCCTCTATAGACAAGCCAAGGATATAACAGAGTCTCTATAGACAGAGCAATAAGGAATAACAGAGCCTCTAAAGACAGAGCACAAGGGATTAACAGAGCTTCTATAGAAAGGAAAAGAGATATAACAGAGCTCTCTAAAACAAGCACATAGAGGAATAACAGAGCCTCATAGACAAGGGACTAGAGGATAAAACAGAGTTCTATAGACGAACACATAGAGGGTATAACAATGCTTATGACAAGCACATAGAGGTATAAAGAGCTCTCTACAACAAGCAATAGAGGGAAAAAAAAGGCCCTATAACGAGCACATAGAGATTAACAAGCTCTCTATAGACAGACACATAGAGGGTAAACAGAGCGCCTATAGACAGAGCCAAGAGGAATAACAAGCCCCTTATAGACAAGCACTAGAGGGAAAAACAGACCCTCAATAACAGAGCAAAAGAGGATTAAGGGTTTATAACAAGCCATGAGGATATAAAAGAGCGCCCTCTATAACAGAGACTAGAGGAAATAACGGAGCCTCTAAAAACTGAGCACATAGAGGAAATTAAAAAAACGCCCCCATAACAGAGCATAGAGGGAAAAACAAGCTCTCTATAACAAGCACAAGAGGAATAACGAGCCTATAAAAGAGCAATAGAGGGTATAACAGAGCCTCTATAGACAAGCACAAGAGGATATAACAAGTCTCATAGACAAGCACATAGGGATATAACAGAGCCTCTTTAAAAACAGAGCACATAGAGGTTAACGAGCTCTCAAGACAGAGCCATAAGGAAAAAACAAGCTCTCTAAGAAAGAGCAATAGAGGATATAACAGAGCACCCTCTATAGCAGAGCACATAGAGGATATAACAGAGCCTCTAAAAAGACAAGCAATAAGGGTATACCCGCTCTCTATAGCAGAGCACATAGAGGTTAAAAAAGCGCCCTCTATAGACAGAGCACATAGAGGATAAACGGGCCTCTTAACGACACAAAAGGATATAACAGAGCGCCCTCATAACGAGCACATAGAGGAATAACAGAGCCCCATAACAAGAATAGAGGGTTAAAAAGGCTCTAAGACAGGCACTAGAGGGAAAAACAACTCTCTAAACAACCATAGAGGATTTAAAAAAAGCTTCATAGACAGACACTAGAGGATAAACAGGCTCTCTATAGACAGACACCAAAAGGATATAACAGACTCTCTATAGAAAGAGCACATAGAGGATATAACAAGGGACCCTCTAAAAGAGCCAAAAAAGGGGGTATAACAAGCCCTCTATAGAAGAAAAACATAGAGGATATAACAGAGCTCCATGACAAGCACATAGAGGGGTATAACAGAGCCCTATATAACAGAGCACCCAGAGGGTATAACAGACTCTCTATAACAGAGCACATAGGGATATAACAGAGCTTCTCTATAGACAGGTACTTTGAGGAATAAAAAAGCCTCAAAGACGAGCAAAAGGAAAAAACAAGCCCTCATAGACAGAGCACAAGAGGAAATTTAAAAAGCCCTCTATAGACAAGCACTAAAGGGAAAAAAGGCCCTCTAAACAGAGCACATAGAGATATAACAGAGCCTCTATAACAGAGCACTAGAGGAATAACAAGCTCCTATAGACAAAGCACTAGAGGAATAACAAGCGCCCTCTATATACAGAGCAAAAGAGGATTAACCCCGAGCCCGCCTTAAAAAGAGAGAGCACTAGAGGATATAACAAGCGCCCTCTAAGAAGAGAACAAGAGGTTTAAAAAGAGCTCTCTATACAAGCACATAAGGATATAACAGAGCTCTCTATAGACAGAGCACATAAGGGTTAACAGGCACTCTATAGACAGAGCAATAAAGATAAACAGAGCCCTCTATAGACAAAACACATAGGGAAAAACAGAGCCCTCTATAACAAGCCATAGAGGATATAACCCGGGCCCCTATAGTCAAGCACAAGAGGAATAACAGAGCCCCTCTATAACGAGCACAAGGGTATAACAGAGGCCCCCTATAGACAGAGCACAAGAGGGTTTAACAGAGCCTCTTCCCCATAGACAGAGCACATAGGGAATAACAGAGCTCCTTTTAGACAGAGACTAGAGGATAAAACGGACTCTCTATAGACAGAGCACATAGAGGGGTATAAAGGGCTCTCATAGACAGAGCCATGAGGCGGTGGGTATCAGGATGTGTTGGGGTGGGGTTTTTATCAGATTGTGTTGGGGTCGGAGTAGTGTCAGGATTGTGTTGGGGCGGTGTACTATTAGGGTTTTTTTGAGGGCGGTTAGTGCAGGGGTTTTGTTGGGGCATGTAGATTAGGATTTTTTGTTGGGGGCGGGGTTTGGGCAGGATTTTGTTGAGGTAAGTGTAGTACAGGGTTGTTTGGGCGGGGTATATTGGACTGTTTTGGGGTCGGTGTAGTATTGGGATTCTGTTGAGGGTCGGTGAAGTTTGGTGTGTTGGGGGTCGGGGTTATATTAGGATTTTGTTTGGGGGTCGGTGTAGTATCAGGATTGTGTTGGGGTCAGTGTGGTATCAGGATTGTGTTGGGGTCGGAGTAGTATTAGGACTGTGTTGAGGTCGGTGTAGTATTAGGATTGTGTTGGGGTCGGAGTAGTGTCAGGATTGTGTTGGGGTCAGTGTAGTATCAGGATTGTGTTGGGGGTCGGAGTAGTTTTAGGACTGTGTTGGGATTGGTGTAGTATAAGGACTGTGTTGGGATTGGTGTAGTATAAGGACTGTTTTGGGGTCTGTGTAGTACAAGAATTGTGTTGGGGTTGGTGTAGTATCAGGATTGTGTTGGGGTCGGTGTAGTATCAGGATTGTGTTGGGGTCGGTGTAGTATCAGGATTGTGTTGGGGTCGGAGTAGTATCAGGATTGTGTTGGGGTCGGTGTAGTATCAGGATTGTGTTGGGGTCGGAGTAGTATCAGGACTGTGTTGGGATTGGTGTAGTATTAGGACTGTGTTGGGATTGGTGTAGTATAAGGACTGTTTTGGGGTCAGTGTAGTATTAGGATTGTGTTGGGGTCGGAGTAGTATTAGGACTGTGTTGGGATTGGTGTAGTATAAGGACTGTGTTGGGGTCGGTGTAGTTTCAGGATTGTGTTGGGGTCGGTGTAGTTTCAGGATTGTGTTGGGGTCGGAGTAGTATTTGGACTGTGTTGGGATTGGTGTAGTTTCAGGATTGTGTTGGGATTGGTGTAGTATAAGGACTGTTTTGGGGTCTGTGTAGTACAAGAATTGTGTTGGGGTTGGTGTAGTATCAGGATTGTGTTGGGGTCGGTGTAGTATCAGGATTGTGTTGGGGTCGGAGTAGTGTCAGGATTGTGTTGGGGTCGGTGTAGTATTAGGATTGTGTTGGGGTCGGTGTAGTATTAGGATTGTGTTGGGGTCGGTGTAGTATCAGGATTGTGTTGGGGTCGGTGTAGTATCAGGATTGTGTTGGGGTTGGTGTAGTATCAGGATTGTGTTGGGGTTGGTGTCATATCAGGTTTGTGTTGGGGTCGGAGTAGTGTCAGGATTGTGT
>JAODAL010083378.1:0-11273 GCA_025379985.1 Phyllomedusa bahiana
GTTTCAAAAAGTTTAAATTTGTTCAATTTAAAATTTTTAAGGTCGTTTTAGGGAAAAAAAAAAAGGTGGGTTGCCCTTTTAAAAGGGGTTTTGTTAAAAAAGTTTTTCAGGGAAAGAATATTGGAAAAAAAGTTTTTTAAATTTATGATAAAATAATTTTCCCGGGCCCCCTAAAAGGAAATTTGGGCCCCCCCTTTTGAATTTTATGTGGGGAAGGTTTTTGGTAAATCCAGGTTGTCATTTTGATTTTGCAAGTCCTCGGGGTTTTTAAAGGGAAATTTAAAATTTTTTTTTTTGTAAAAAATAAGGGGTTGTTTCCAGTTTGGATTAGGTTCAGGGGGTTCATAAGTTGGGGGGGGATTGGTTTTGCCAGGGAAAAAAAAAGGAAAGTTTTCTTTTTTTGAAATGGTTAAATGGTAAATGTAAATCTAAGTTGTCATGTATGAATATTTGGTAAAAAATTTTGGGTTATAATAAAAGGTTTAAAGTTTCATGTATGAATATTTGGGTTTAATTTTTCAGTGATGAATAAAAGGATTAAGTTGTCAGTTATGAATATAAGGATAAAAATTGCCCTGTATGAATAAAGGATAAAGTTTCAGTGTATAATATAAGGAAAATTGCAGTTTTAAGAAAATTTGGGTAAAATTTTCAGTGAGAATATAAGGATAAAGTCCCCGGGATGAAAATAAGGGAAAAGTTCCAGTGATAATAAAGGGAAAAGTTGTCATGTAATAAATTAGATAATTGTCATGTATGAATATAAGGATAAGTTGTCAGGGAGAATTTAAAAAAATGCCCTGATAAATAAGATAAAGTTTCCCGGTATGAAATTAGGATAAGTTTTCAGGTTAAAAGATTAAGGTAAAATTGTTAGGTTAAAAAAAAGAATATTTTTGGGGAAAGTTACCTTTTATTAATTAAAAATAATTGTCAGTGTATATTAGGATAGGTTTTCATGTATGAAATTAGATATTTTAAAATTTTTTGAATTGATAGGGGTCGTGTAATTAAGGAAAAAATGTCAGTGTATATCCTAGGTTTTCATGTAAGATCCCCAGGAAGATTTCAGGGAGATTTTAAATAAAGGTGTATTAAATAAAAAGGGGGGGCAGTGTATGATCCTAGGAGAGGGTGATGTATGAACCAGGGAGGGTTTGTAGAGTTTCTTTGAGGGGTTAGTGTAGATCCTAAGAGGTGTCATGTGACCAAGGTAGGGGTAGTATAAACCAGGGGAAAGGGGGTAGGTATATCCTAGATGAGGGGTAGTGTAGGAAACCCCGGTAGGGTCTGTAAAATCCTAGATGAGGGGGTCAGAAAGACCAGATGAGGGGTAGTGAGAGTCCCAGGGTGAGGGGGTATGAGAGTCCCAGGAGAGGGTTTTCATGTATATCCTAGGAAGGGTGTCAGTGTATGAAACCAGGATGAGGGCCATGTAAGAGTCCAGGGGAAGGGGGTCAGGGATGAGCCTAGGGAAGGGGGTCATGTAGAGTCCTAGATAGGGTGCATGTAGATCCCTGGAGGGGGCAGTGATATTCCAGGGGAAGGTGCCCCTGGATGATCCTAGAGAGGTTCCAGTGTTTAAAACCTAAAGAGGTTTCAGTGTAGAGCCAGGGTGAGGGCCCGTGTTGATCCAGATGAGGGTCAGGTTGAGTCCTAATAGGGGGAATGTAAGATCCAAGGAGGGGGCATGTAATCCTAGATGAGGGCAGTGTAAGATCCAGAGGGGTTTCATGTATGAATCCTAGGATGGGGTTCATTTATGATCCCAGATAGGGTGTCAGTGTATGAGTCCCCCGAAAGGGGGTTTATGTATGAGTCCCCGATAGGGGCCCGGGATGATCCCAGATGAGGGGTCCCCTGTATGATCCCCTAAGGGTGTCAGTGTATGAGTCCCTGATGAGGGGGGGCATTATAGTCCCGAAAAGGGGGTTTGGTACGAATCACAATTTAGGTTACCATTTTATGAATAACAGGTTGGGGTTTCTGAGTTAGAAAACCCCGTTGATTTGTTTTTTTATGTTTCTAGAACGAGGTTTTTCCCGTGTAGAACCAGGCAGGTTGCCATTAGGGGGCGCCACATTGGCCCCTAGACCATAGATTTTTTTAAAAAGTTATCAAGACACGGAGACTAAAACCGTTTTTATGCAAACCTTTGGGTTTACCCTCATATCCACTGTGTTCAGGGCACTGAAGGATTGGGGAAAAAGGCGACCACTATTCGACCGGGGAAAATTTTTTTTCGAGCAGTTGCCCCTTCTATTCCCCCCACTTAGCTAGGCACAAAACAAGGCATAATCCAAAAGGAGACGACATACACAAGCAAAGCTTGGGGAGCAATTTTAGGAGCAAAAGGGGGGCCGTCCCGAAATAGTCCATTCGCTATGGCCCCACCTAAAAACACAGCGGAGAGAGTCCTCTGCTTTTTGCATAACATTTCCTTTTTAAAAATTCATTGCTCCCTTTTACCGGGGCAGAAAAAGCACTTTTTACAACTTTATTTCCTCTTCTTTTTACTTGTACGCAGAAAACTATGTTTTTTCCTTTGCTTATCCCCAGTTTGGGGATTTTTTCATATTTTTCCATACGGGCTCTTACTTTTCTCTCTAACAGGTTCCTCTCAGCACCTCAGTCGCCTGACAGTGAACACGAGAAAATTTTGTTCCCATTCAGCTCAAACACATAAAAAATCTATCTCCTCCTTCAAGCGTATTATGTACATCTCTTTACTTCATCACAGAAAACTGAAAACAACTGAAAGAAACAGAAAATAAAAAACAGTCAACCTAAAGAACCCCGCCCCTCTCCTAGCAAACCTCCCTCTCCACCCTTCTCCCCCTTTTTCTCCAGGCTCTTCCTATCCCGTTTATACCTTTACTACTTTATCTACCAATATTTGTGAAAACATACCAAAGGAACCGCGGGGCCCTTTTAGACACAAAAATTACAGAAAAAAATGTGCAGATAGATAGATAGGGGATAGATTTTTTGAAGATAGATAAATAGATTTTGGAAATAGATAGAAGAAAAAGGGATAGAAATAGATTGATAGATAAATAGAAAGATAAGATAATAGATAGATGATAGAAAAGGGGGATTAAAAAGATAGAAAAAATAAAAAGATAGATAGATTTTGGGATGGATAAAAGATAGATAGATGGGGATGGAAGATGAAGAAGTAGAAATAATATAAGATAAATAAAAAGGAAAAAAAAGAAATAGAAAAGTCCCCCACAAAAACCCACCATACAGAGCACCAATCTAAAATGTTTGATAAAGGGTTTAAATGGATAGGGTTAGTTTGTTGGTTATACTACTAGGGAAATTTTTTAGGGTTTTCTAGGGTTAAAATTTAAAAGGGGTTACTAGGAAAAAGGTTTTGTTTAATAGGATTTACTTGGATATAAAGTTTGTGGGATTTTTTTAAAAAGGAGGTAAGTTTGGGAGGTTTACTAGGGTAGTAAAAGTTTTGATAGAGACAGCGCACAAAAAGGGGCCACCCGAAAATAAAAGCTTAACATTTTATTTAGACCAAAGGGTAGAAACCTTGATAGGTTTACTACAGTAAATACATTAATAGGGTTTACTAGGGTAGGTTTTTTTGGTTGGGTTACTAAGGGGGAAGTTTGATGGGGTTACAGGTTGATTATTTTTGGTGGGGTTTCTAGGTGGGGTAATTTTGGGGGTTTTGCTAAGTAGGGTAAGTTTGGTAGGTTTACGGGGGTTTGATAAGTTTGGTGGGATTAATAGGGTAGGTTTTGCAAAAAGGGAAAATAATTTTGATAGGGTTTTAAACTGGGGTTGGATATTTTGGGTGGGGTTTTACTAGGGTTGGATTAGTTTGGGGATTTACTACGTAGGGTAAGTTTTGGGTTTTGCTAATAGGGTAAATTCAATAAGGACTAGGTATAAATTTGGTAGGATTTACTAGGGTTGGTTTAATTTTGGGTAGGGTTTCTAGGTTGGGAAAATTCCATAGGGTTTACTAGGTTGGATTAGTTTGGTAGGGTTTGCTGGGGTTTGGAAAATTCCATAGGGTTTACTAGGTTGGTTATTTTGAGGATTTTACTAAGTATGAAAATTTGGGTACATTTACTGGAAAAGATTATTTGGTAAATTTTTATGGGCCATGTGTCTTTTCTATCTTTATTTTAATAAATTTAAAAATTTTTTTCTCCACATATTATTTAAATTTTGTCTGTGATCATTTATAGTTTAAGGTGACCCTGATAATATTGAAATGGGGTTTTTTTCCAATCCAAACTACTAAAAAAAAGGGTTCTGGATTGGAACTTTTAGACATAAGAAAATTTACTCACCTTCCTTCAAGAGAATTCGGTAAGACAAAAACAGTTAATGTTTTGGGACAATAAAGCCCCTAATCAACTAGGCATGGGGGGAACTTAAATAAATAAAGATAAGTGACCTCATGGATCCTCTATAATGGGAGACATTTGCCGCTTGGGCCCAAAACCAAAAAACACATCAAGGGATAATTTTTTTAGTTAAAACCTTTACGTTTTTAAACAGCTCCACAACCCCCTATGATTAGCAAAAACTTTAAAAATCCCTTGCTTGTTGACTTTTCCCAAATAAATCTTTCCTCTCTTTAAATCCATTTTCTCACCATAAAGAACTAAATAATAAAGTAAAAAAATCCAAAAAATCAATAGATTTTTTAGAATTCCCCAAAATTTTATGTAATGTTATAAATTTTAATTTTAAAAAGGTGAGGGTTTGGGTCAGGGGGAATGAAACCTCTGAGATGAACAAATTCCCATTGCTATTTTAGACTCCGGCCACCATCTTCACCAAGGAATTTTGGGGCTTAGCGCAGGAATCTGACATCGGGCCCTAACCTGCCCTTTACGAAACCCGTTGGGTAGATTTAAAAAAAATTTTTCCCAAAACGAGAATAAGGACATGGTCTCATGCAAGGTTTAGAAAAAAAAATCCCACCAAAGTCAGGTACATGAATAGGGCTACTCAGATATAAACTTCTTTATCAGATCTCCATTGAGCTCAACTAAGACCAATGGCCCGACATCACCCAGGCCGAAAGACGCTAATGACAAATTTCTGCCAAAATGGGAACCATGAAAGTGTTAAAAAAAAAATTTTGTAGACTATTTTAATTTAAATTTTTAATAAAATTTTTTGACCCATGAATTTAGAACTTCCAAGCTTTTTTTTAACACCGGTCTTCTTGCCGGCCAATAGCCCAACGATTGGGGTTCTTTTTACATAAGTTCTGAAAATCTTTTTTTGCTTTTGAAAGTGTCGACGGTCTGAATTTTTGGCCAACAGCAATTTTTTTGAGAACTTTAAACAAAACACTATACAAACAAATTAAAATATTCTTTTGGGCCCCAAAACACCTAAGTTAAGTATTTTATCGGAAGACTGTCTGCCACCTACTGAAGCGACTTAAATTTTCATGATTAATGAGCATTTTTAAATCCATTCATGGAAACAAAACCATTAGTTTGGGACTTTAAGAACTTAAACAGGCATTTTCTTAAATGTACAGGCACACAAACAATAAAAAAAAATAATTTGTTTTCTTCAGACTATTTTTTTGATTTTGATGTGGGCAAAAGTTTTAAAGAAAAAAATTTTAAGCAGCAAAAATTTAACCCCCCCCCCAAAAATCAAAAAAAATTTTTAGTTTTTTTTCCAATTTATTTTTCCCCTTTCCAAACTTGTTATTTTTCCGAAAATTTTTGATACAAGGGACCCTAAAAAAGAGTGAAATGTTTTTTGGTGAATAAATGGGGTGACCGGGGCTGAGCCAAATTTTGGCCCCAAAAAAGTCCACAAAAACCTTCAGACCCTTAGGGCCACATGAAATAAAACTGTTTAGGTCTAAAACTCATTTTTTTTCCCATAGAAAACCTTTTGGGAAAAAAAGTGAGTTTTATACCAAAACTTTTTTCTTACTTCCCAAAATTTTTTTAAAATTATAAAACTTGAATTTTAAAGATGAGTTGCTGGGGGGGTGTCTAACCCGGGGAAAAGAAGAACAAAACCCCTATTGCATTTTTAGGTCTGACAGGGCCACCATTCCTTCACCATGGAATTTTGGACTTAGCGTCGGGAACTGGATTTTCGGGGTCCTCTAACTGCTCCTTAGACGTATCCATTTTTGGAGATAGATTTAAAAAAAAAAGTCAAATCGAATCTAAGGACAGGCTCATGCAAGAGTTTTAAAAAATAAGTCACCCCAAAGTCAGTACTGAATAGGTCACTCAAATAGAACTTCTTCATCAACTCCATTGAGCTCAACGTAAGACCAATGGCCCGACATCCCCCGGTTTTCGAATGACCTAATAACAAGGTTCTGCCAACAGGGGGGAACCGAAAATTTAAAATCATTTTGTAACTATTTTAATAACTTTACAATAAATTATTGCCCCCATGGTTTTTAGTACCCCAAAAGCATTTTGAGACACCGGGTCTTCCTCCCAGTAAAAAGGGCAAAAAAAGTGAGTTTTAGCCCTAAACGTTTTCATACTTTGGTCCTTAACTTAAATGCGGCTACCGTTTTTGTTCAGGCCGTTGAAGATTTTGGGGTAATAAAGAGGGTTAGGAAAAGTCTACAAGTTTAGTCTCTTCGCCTTATTGGGGAAATTGCAATTATTGGGGCACCACCTAAAGGGCAGTGGTAAAAGCGGGTTTGGGATCCTTTTTTAAAGAACCTGGTATTTTAAAATGGTTTTTCGGGTTTTTTTTAGGGGAGGGTTTCCCCGCAGTTTATGACTCACCCCCCCCAAAGCCTAAATTTGCACACCTTTCCCCCCAAAACCGGCGAAGATTGTGCATGCTCAAAGTTTTTAGGAACTGGGCAGCAAAAAACTTTTCATGTAGACACTGAAAAATTTTTCTTTAAAAGTTAAGGTAGGGTTCTTTTTTGGGTTTTTATACGTTTTTCCCAAAAAACCAAAAACCCTCTGAAAATCTGCGAAGAACCATCAATATAGGGACCCTTAAAGTAATTAATAATTTTTCCCCTGCGTTTCACAAAACCTCCCCTCACGCCAGCTTGGGTTCCCCCACTTCCGTTCAGGTTTGGGGTTTGGTTTCTACAGCTTCGGCTCACATTTCCGTTAGGTTTGGGGTGGTTCTACAGTTTCAGGCCCATTTCCTTTTCAGACTGTGGGTGGATCTACACTTCAGGCTCCACCCCTTTTTTACGTGGGGGGTTCTACAGCTTCAGGCTCACACCCCCCGTTAAGGATTGGGGGGTTCTACAGCGTCAGGCTCCCACATCCTGTCAGGCTGTGAGTGATTCTAAGCTTCATTTCCCACTTTTTGTTTTGCACTGGTTTCCATAGCACAGACCTGTTTTCATCTCCCTGTAGGGGTGCCAGCGCTATCACTAAAGCCCAAAAACCTGTTTGATCTCCCTGATAGGTGCCAGCCCTGGTCACTAAGCTAAACGTTGGGTCTCCATTAAGGCTGCCAGCACTGGTTCTAAGCTACAGACCTGTTTAAATCTCTCCCGAAAGGGTGCCAGCACTGTCACTAAGCTACAGACTTGTTGGATCTCCATTATAGGCTGCCACACTGGTTTTCTATAGCTAAGACCTTTCAATTTCCCTTTCTTTAAAGAAGTGTTGGTCTCCATTTAACCCCGGGTTGCCTGCCTTTAAATTTTTAAATTTTTTAAAGGGGGGCCTTTTTGCCAAAATAATTTTTCTTTGAAATATATTCTATTAACAGTGTCCCACCATTCCCAGATATCCCCCCTTTATGAGCTGCATCACCCTCAGTCACAAACTACAGACCGTTTGACCTCCGTAGGGTGCCAACTTTTCTATAGTAAAACCCCTGTTATCTCAGATGGGGCTGCCAGCACGGGTTTTCTATAGCACAACTTTCCACCTCCTGATAGTTGCCACACTTTTGCTAACTACAACCTGTTTTTTCTTTTCCTATGGGCGCCAGCACTGTGCAAGCTACAGACCTTTTCCCATCTCTCCTATAGGGCCAGCACGGCCCAAAGCTACAACCGTTATCTCCCTGATAGGCCAGCACTTTGCATAGCACAACCTTTGGTTTTTCCCTATGGCTCCCCAATGGGCAATGTACAGCCGTTCAATCCCCTGAAGGCCAAATTTGAACACCCCTTTTTATCTTCCTGATAGGCTGAATCCATAATATGTTCTTATTGAGGGCCCCCAAACCTTTAGTAGAAAAACCCCTTTAATACAAAACAATGTGGTGAGAATAGCCCTTTAGACAAAACCCAAATACCCCCTATTTACCCCCCCCCCCGTCGCACTTACATTGGTTATGGGTCCCCTTTTTTCATTTTGTTTTGTTTTTCCCTAAAACTTTTTACCGCAAAAGAAACACAAGAGGGCCCCCCTCATATTAAACACGAGAGCGAGAAAGAATTGAACCCAACTGTTTGAAACAATTTCCTTGCCACGCCATTAATATTCATCAGCGCTCTAAACTCCTATGGCAGAGGTAAGTCTTTGATAAAAAACCATAATACCTTTTGTAGGTAATCTTATTAATGGCTTTACCAAGCCTGCATTGTTTTTAAAAGAAGGCGAGGGGCGGGTTCCGATCTGCATAAACAACTGTCTGAGATTTGTCTATTGAAACGTGATGTAAAATCTCAATGTAGTTCAATTTCCAGAGTAAATAACCGACTATACCGGGGATGACAGAGCGTCGCTTGTTTTAATTCTTTTATTTCTCTGCCCATAAATATAATTATTTGGAAGAATATTGCCTGTTTCTATTTCTTTTTAGATACATGAAAATGATTTTATTGCTGGGAAATTAAGTCTCAGCAACATATCGGTTTGGGGCTTCAATTCTGCGAGTCTCTTTGATTTAGTTTGGTGCATTGCTGATTTTGTAATAGAATGATCGGAAAGACTTCACTTCCACCGCTTCAGATGTGTATTTTTTCTTGAGCCTTTTTTTTTTTCTTCCACTTTCTGTCAAGCTTCAAATCTCTTTCATTTTGGTCTTTCTAGATCTATATTTGGTTGTGAAAGTAATCTTTATCTGGCTTGTGTTAAAGCAAATACGTGCCTATTGCGGCAATGCTTATCATGGCACGAGACATTGGTGGTCCATGGTTACTAAAGGGGTTGTCTTGCTACAACATGTAGGGAACGTACAATTAAGACTTTTTCCAAATATTTTTGTTTTTTTCCTTGGTGAGGAAATAAGAGAGATTTTATCTTCTCTGAGTGCACACAGGTTTCCATCCTGCTCTCCCTTCCTGCTTATTTTTCTCTGGCTTTTTTTTTTTCTTCCACTTTCTGTCAAGCTTCAAAAGTCTTTCATTTTGGTCTTTCTAGATCTGTATTTGGTGTGAAAGTAAATCTTTATCTGCTGTGTTTAAAGCTAAATACGTGCTATGCGGCAATGCTTATCACGGCATAAGACATTGGTGGTCCATGGTTACTAAAGGGGTTGTCTTGCTACAATAATTTGCACAGGAGATAAGAGAGATTTTATTTACTCTGAGTGCACACAGGTTTCTCTGGTTACCATCCTGCTCTCCCTTCCTGATTAGACAGAGAGCAAGGAGTGCTTTCAGAAACCGTCCATAAACACAATTTTGGTGCCCCCAGGCAATAGAACATCAGTTTGGCCCTGTCCAAATACATAATATCACACTAGGCTATGTCTCCAGCCACCTCCAAAGCTTCAAATCTCTTTCATTTTGGTCTTTCTAGATCTGTATTTGGTGTGAAAGTAAATCTTTATCTGCTGTGTTTAAAGCTAAATACGTGCTATGCGGCAATGCTCATCACAGCACGAGACAATGGTGGTCCATGGTTACTAAAGGGGTTGTCTCGCTACAATAATTTGCACATGAGATAAGAGAGATTTTATCTACTCTGAGTGCACACAGGTTTCTCTGGTTACCATCCTGCTCTCCCTTCCTGATTAGACAGAGAGCAAGGAGTGCTTTCCAAAACCGTCTTAACAGCATTTTGGGCCCTCAGGCATAGAACTGCAGTGGGCCCTGCCCAAATACATAATATCACAGTTTCATTTTATCTACTCTGAGTGCACACAGGTTTCTCTGGTTACCATCCTGCTCCCTTTCCTGATTAGAAAGAGAACAAGGGGTGCTGTCACTGACTGCAGATTGAGAACAGATTGTGTTATCTCTAAAGAATAAACGACATTAATTGCTTTTGATTTTTTACTTTAAAGGAGTTTTCAACATGTAGAGCAGAATTTGAAGACTTTTTAAATAAATTTTTTTAAAATTTTCAGTCAGAAGATCAGAGGGTTTTTTTGCTTTTAGTGCATGCAGATTTCTTGTTGTCTACATTCTGCACTGCCCCTGTAGAGACAGGTAATTGAAGACTTTTTTTAAATACTGCTCTTTTTTTTTACTTAGTAAAATAAGAAGATTTTATCACTCTAGTGCACACAGGTTTTCGTTACCACCCTGCTCTCCCTTCCTGTTTAGCCCGAGAGCAAGGAGTGTTTTTCCAAAGTTCTTAACAGCTTTTTGGGCCCCCGGGGCATAGAACTGCAGTGGGCCTCCCCCCAAATACAAAATATCACACTGGCAAACCCCCAGCCACCCCCAAAGTTCAAATCTCTTCTTTTGGTCTTTAGATCTGTATTTTGTGTGAAAGTAAATTTTATCTGCTGTATTTTAAAACCCAAATAAATCATGCGGCAATGCTTATCAGGCACGGACATTGGTGGTCCAGGTTACTAAAGGGGTTCTCACTACAAATTAGGGAAAGTAAAATCAAATTTTTTCCAAATTATGTTTTTTGATTTATTTTGGGCAGGAATTTGGAGATTTTACTACTTGAGTGCCACAGGGTTTTTTCTGCTCTCCCTTCCTGATTAGACAGAGAGCAAGGGTGCTGTTTACTGATTGCAGCTTTAGAACGATTGTGTTATCTCTAAAAAATAAAAGAATTAATTATTTTTATTTTTACTTTAAGTGTTTTTTTTTTTTTCACTACAAAAAAGTAGCTTTCAACATGTGGGACAGGTTATTGAAGACTTTTTCTAAATACATGGGCCACTGTAGAACCCCTTAGGGAAAACTCACTTTTTGCCCATAGGTTTTTGGGCAAAAGAGGGTTTTAGACCAAACGTCTTTTGATTTTACCTTAAGGGGATAAGGGATTTTTTCTATTTTGAGTGCACAGGTTTTTTGGTTACCGCCCCCTTTTCTCTATTTCCCGATTGCTTTCAAACATTAGGGAAAGTAAAAATCAAGATTTTTTTCCCAAATATACGTTTTTTTTTTTTTTATCTTGGTA
>JAODAL010083379.1:0-11272 GCA_025379985.1 Phyllomedusa bahiana
TTAAACCCTAAGTTGGCGAAAAAGTTGGTCATTGTTTCAGCATTTCTATGGTCTTCCCTTTCTCAAAAGCAATAGAAAACGTGCATACCAATTAAAATCCTCAAAGATGACAATCAAAAAAATGTATGTGGACAGTTTATAGTAAAACCCCTGCGTTAGGTAGATGCCCCAGAATGGATTACTCATTGAATAAATTTTTCCCGGGTTGGAGGGGGTTTGCTTAGGATCCTAAAGAATTTTTAAATTTAAGGTTAAAATGTGTAGGGCAAGGGAACCTTTTTTTTTTAGGGTTTTCTTTACTTAAATGTTTAGCATCAATCCCCAAGTACCTACTAAATCTCAAAAAATAATTAATATTATTAAAAATTTTTTTAATAAATAACTATATATAATATAATGTAAAATAAAGTATAGATTTTGTAATATATTTTTAAAATAACTGTTCAAGAATGGAAGTAGTAAAAATTCCCAAAACCTAAAATATTTGTTTTGAAAAAGCCTTTTCCAAAAATTTGCAAAATTTGACTAGCCCTTTTGATGAGAAATGGGGTTAGTAATCGGGATGCCCATCTTTTTTTTTCTTTATATCTAAAGAAGAACTCCTTTTGGGTGCCAAGGAAAGGCCTCTACCTGAGAAACCCCCGAATTTTATTTACTGTAACATATATAAATGTTACATGCTGTTACAAAAACAATGGTTCCCTTATTTATCACCCTTCCTGTGTATCTTACGATAGGGCCGATTGCACCAGAAGAGAGCCGGAAAGATGTAGATATGAAGTAAAAGAATTTCCGTTGTCAGGGGTCCCCAAAGAAGTCCCCCTTGGGGGTCTTCTGTAGGTTTTCGAGTGTGGTGCCCCTTTTGGGGCTGCTTTAATTTGCACTGTTATGGTTGAACTGGAATTATTACACAGAGCAGGAAATATTACCCTTTATATATTTAGCAAATTTCATATTTTTAAACTTTATTGTATTGTATCAGAACACTTTCTGCGACAAGGCCTTGTGACCAAGTGCAAGTTTTCCATATTATTGCATGTAGAAAACTTGTTTGACTCCTTTGCTTTTTTTGCTAGCGGGGCTGATACCACATAACATTTTCCTTTAATTTTGTGGCGGACTTTACAATTATTGCATGTAGTTCAAATAAAACTCCCAATCTTTGAACATATATTTTTTCTTTAACACTACGGTCATCAGAATTTGCCTGTTAGTGCAGTTTAATATAAAAATAAGACGACCGATACGGCCCAAATTTTGCTAATTTTTTAGAAAAAATTTTTTAAAATTGTGATTAATTTAACATGTTCATGTATATTCATAAAAAGGATTTTTAAAGAAACAGGCCCCTTTGACCGGCTGTTCCTGCTTTTCTTATCCAAAGGGTTTTTATTATTAGGGGGTCCGGGGGGAAATAATGCCACTGTATCCCTGTCATCAAAGGGTCTATGTCTAAAAAATTCCCCGCACAACCTTGAGAAAGATTAAAAAAAGTATGAGCTTCAGTCATTGAATGGGGTTGATCTGCAAACCCAGACAGACCCAACAGACGTAATGGCCTGTTTTTTAAAAACCAACCGACGTAATTACGTAAAACTTTTTTAATGTAAAAAATTGATCGTCTTTATAATAATGAAAAGAACTGGGTTTTCATCCAAATTTTAATTTTAAAAAAAAATTGGAAAAAAAAGTGTATTCGGATGGGAGTGGGAGTGTTTGCAGTGTCAATAGTTTTCCCGCTTCTATGATTTGGGTGGGGGCCTTCTACAATCTGGTTCAAAATTCTTTTTTTTAAAACAACAGGGTTATTAAAAATTTTACATTCCTTAGAAAACGGGCTTTTTAGTTACTCAATCTTCTCACTGAAGTCCCAAGGAGGCTTGACCCAAAATGTACTCATTCCCTATTTTGACTTTTTAACTCTGTTTTGTAAAAATGATTTAATGGAAAAACCTCTTTAAAAATTTTCGGAACATGAGCTTTCATTTTTCCTTCACATTTGTGTCATTTTTTAAAAATTTTTATTTAGAATTAAAAAAAAAAAATTTCTGATTATAGTGTAGCTCCTGTAAAAGCAGCAGATCTTCTTATCATTCATTTTCCCAAAAAAATTCATTAATCTTCCATAAACCTTTCAGTCATCTTGGGCTTCCCTTTTATTATGTTCCATTTCCTTCAGTACTCACTATTGGCTTTGGTTGCTTTACAGGAGGCCGAAGGCAGATTGTATATCTAAGACAGGGCTCAAAACATAGGGCCGTGAGCCCCCTCATGGTCACCAAAGGAATTTGGGGGCCCGCGGAAAAATGTAGAGGGGGTTTTAAAAAAAACAAAACTCAAATGCTTTCCAGTAGTGCTATTGTTTGTTGTAATTATTTGTCTATTTTTAGTCTGAGAGAGGAGGTATTATTTGCTTTCTGTTTTCGGCCCTTATAGGATGAAATAGGGACGAGTAAGTGTGCCAATTGTGCATGCGCTGACCCCCTGTACCCCCCCCGCTGCCAGCAGTCCTCTGGTGACATATTAGTCATGTAGCTTTAAAAAGGCCTCCAGAGAAAAACCCCTGAAGTAACAGGACTTTATACAAACACTTTATCAAAAATGCTTATTAGGAAAAACAAAAGCATTTTACCCGTAATTTTGTTTAAAAAAAAAAAAAAACACTGGCCCCTTTTAAGCAGGGGAAGTTGGCCCCAAATCGGCACATAACGGCTTGATGAACCCCTGCGTTTTACGGCTGTTTGAAATAACTGTTCTGGTGGAAAGTCCCCTGGGTAAGTGGGAGCCTTTAAGTCTAAAACAGTTTACACCAGCAACAGTGTTATAATGCCTATGTTAGGAGGAGGAGGGGCTGAAGAATAGGAAACCGTCAATATTTCAGTGTTTTTTGGCCTGCGCGTGGAGATTGTTAAGCCGTACAAAGCAGTTATGCCCTTGCTTCCCTGCACAGTTTGTATCTCCCAGAAGGAAACCTGTAGATAAGGATTGTCTAGAAAAAATTTTTTTTCCCCCCCGCAATAACGAGGTAAACCCCCTTTTTGCCAATGACATGTTTTGAGAAAAGTCTTGTAATTTAATTACCTCCCTTTTTTTTTGTTTATGTGGGGCGATGGTATTTTTAATTATCATTTCATGGAAAGTAACCACAAAATCTGCGCCCAAAAGTTGTTATTTCATTTTGGCCCCCACCCTTTTTGCAGGTCTATCTAAGAATTGGTCACGAAGGTTATTGAATTATATGGGGGATTTATTTACCTGCTTTGCTTTTACTTAAAAAAATAGAGGAGAATTAAATTTAATTTAAGTCATGCATATAAAATAGTCAGAGGGAGTGGTGTGCCCAAT
This sequence comes from Phyllomedusa bahiana, assembly GCA_025379985.1. Lineage (NCBI taxonomy): Eukaryota > Metazoa > Chordata > Amphibia > Anura > Hylidae > Phyllomedusa > Phyllomedusa bahiana. The sequence goes on from JAODAL010083379.1 coordinate 3,346, forward strand.
CAAGTCTAAATTTTATTGTTAAGCCGGTTTTTTTGATGCCTGAATTTTTTTTTTTGAAAAGTCCATTTATACAGTCTGAATATTGGAAAGATTGTGGAGAAGGAGAATAAGATAATTTGGAACTTTTTTTGCTAAAAGTTTATTCCATCCACTAAATTGTAAGTCTTAAATGTTCTGAAATTTGATTTCGGGCTCATCCACTGACAAAGAGCCATAGTGAAAAAACAGATTCACCCTGCCTTTTTCCCGAAACATACTCTTTAAATCAACCTACTGACTGACCCTTGGAACCAACAAACGCTTATATCTGCTCGGATTTCCTTTTGTTTTCGTGTCGTCGTCTGTGCGGCTGACTCTTTCCTCATTCTGGAATTTTGGTAATAGAAAGCTTTACAATCAAATGTTTTTTTGAAGTCTTTGAAATAAAAAGTTGGGTGAGCTTAACTACTGTTTTGTGTGTGAAAAAAACTGAGGGGGAATTGAGGCACGTGGCCTTTAATTTTTTTTAATATTCTTTTTTTCTATATAAATGTTAGTCATTGAAAAGATTCCAATTTGTAGTCCCCTCTAAAAGTTGAACAAGTTCATTCCTTTTACATTTTCTAGGATACTACACCCAAAATATGTTGGGCTTCATTTGACCAGGTTGTTTTGAAACATTACTTTTCTATTGTAAAGCTCCATATTATTACATATTAAAAGGGGGGATTTTCCATTTTAAAAACACCACTCAGTGTACATCTAGAAATCTACATAAAAAGTTCAGAAACTTTGTAAAACTCATTACTTCTCATTTGCAACCTGTGTTGTAGTCCAACTGCTTCATAATTCTCCCCTTTCAATGGAAATGTATTCCTGTAGAAAGATTTCAGGCCCCAGAAAAAAGTCTTCAGCTGCAAATTTTTTAGCGGGTACCTTAGGCCTTTTTAAAAACCTTATTGCCGGTTTTCCCCCCGGGTTTGGATGTCAATAAAAAACCGTAAAAATAAAGTCCAGTATTTTCTTTGATTCTAAAATACGGCCGTCGTTCCAAGAAAAATCCGTTCGGTTGCTCCCGCGGTTTAAGGGAAATCGCAAAAAAAATTGACATTGTTTTCTTTCGGACGGGATTACCATAAAATTTTAATTAACCGGAATATAATTACAATTTGAATAGCTTTTTTTTGTAATTTTTTTATATAGAAACTCACTGGTGTTTTAAAATTGAAATACCTTTTACAAAAACAGTTCTGATGATGGGACAGTGGTACCTTTTTTTTCACTTTAGTAGTTTAATGGGCATTGTGCCATAAAAAGGCAGAAAAATTTCATGTTATTTGATAAGTGAGCCTAACCCCCTGTTTGGGTGTATTTTTTCCCTTACAAGCCCACTGTATTTTAGCCCAACTCCATATTAGATTTGCATTGTTTCCAAAGTTGCTTCCAACAAATTAAAACTTTTGTTAAGTTACCAAACTATATTAAAAAAAAAAAAAACAAAAAAAAAAAAAAAAATGCTTTGAAATTTATTAGAAAAAGGGTTTTTGGTGGCATTTCATGTAAAAAAATTTTGTTTATCTGTGGACTGGGGGCTTGGGTTTAAAAAACATCTCACTCTGACAAAAAATGTGTATTTTTTTTTTTTTTTTTTTGTTTTTCCCCAAAGCGACGCAAACTCAGATTTGGTTTTTATTTGATTTCAGAATTTAAACAAATGTGTGGGCCTAGAAATTGTCTGATGCACCTTATCTTCTTATTTTCTTTCTCTTTGATGTCTATGGGAAAGTTATTAATTTTTGGTGACTAGTAAAACATCACACTGGCTCATAGTCGTTTCAAGACTAGAGTAATATATTCATTCTTGACTTCTACCCAAATCAATCTTGAAAGCATCATAAGTTTCTTAAAGGGGTTGTGTGAGGAACCCCCAAAAATATACTGACAAATGCTGTTTTATTGCATATTATCGTCATGTTGGATCTTTCTCCTTACTGGGCTAGTTGCCAGGCGCGCTCTATGAAAGCTACATGTCCCACAAAAGTCGCTTCCTCCCCACTGAGCTTTATGTTCTTTATACTATATACACACCAAATTTATTGATATATTGCAAAGTAAACAACAATTATGTACACTTTTATTTAAAACGGTCTCTTTTTAGCTGCAGAGCCGCCCCTCACACCGAAGACTCTCAGCTGATGAGCTAGCACACTGTAGTGATGCCAGTCGCCTTCCCAGGAAGTAGCTCAATTGTCCTAGCTGTCTCTGCATTTCCGGACCCGGGGTTTTGCATAGAAAGGAGCCCGTGGCCATTTTCCCTTTTCTTAGTTATCCCCCGACAAAACAAGCGACATTTTAATTAAAAGAATGAGGGGATTTTTTTTTTTTTTTTTTGACTGTATTTAACTATTTTTCTTTCCCGAACCCCCTTTTAAGTAAATTTACGCTTTATTACTAGGCAAAAAAAAATAGTATTTATGGAAAAGTATACATTTAGTATAGTGCATAACCTTGCATCTACAACCTAACCGTGAATCCTGAGTTATGCATGTTTAACCCCTTTAAAGACCTTAGACTATCCTCGTCCAGGTCTTTTTGGGGGTTCACGACCTGGCGTAGGGATGCGTCCTGAGGATCGTGGAACTCAAAAAAACAAGTTCGCGCGTCGGCGGGGGGTCATCCTCCCCTCTGACAACAGCAGGGAAAGGCAAGAATCCCTTTCCCGGGATGTTTGACGTCACGACCCCGGCCGCCCCCTTGGCTTTCCCCGGCATGTGATGACGTGTCATAGGAACCATCATAGCAAAAAACTATGCACTGATTCCTCTAAAATGAGGATTAAAGATCTCTCTTTAAAATCCCCTATGGGAAAAGTAAATAAAAATTAAAAAAGTGAAAAAAAGTAAAAAAAAAAAGTGAAAAACAAGTAAAACACAAACCGAAAAAAAAAATAAAATACGTACACACCCTTTTTCCCCCTTTAAAACCGAAATCCCCCCAAAAAAATCAAAATAAATAAAGACCATATTTGGTATTGCCGCGTGCGTAACACCTCCCCTATAAACTGTTGTTAATTAACCCTTACGGTAACGCGTAAAAAAAAAAAAAAACCCAAAAAACAATCACAGAATTAAGATTATTTTCATCCCGCACACTAAAATGGAATAAAAAAGTGATAAAAAAACCCCTAAAACCCAAAGTTGCCCAAATTAAAACTAGTTCTTCCGCAAAAAAAAAAGTCCTTTACAGCTTGTATAGGGAAAAATAAAAAATTATAGCTCTCAGAAATAGCGATGCAAAAATATTGTTTTACACAGTAAAAACATTTTCTTTTTTTTTTTTAAATTTCTTCAAAAAAAAAAAAATATAAAAAATTTGGTATCGCCATAATCGTGGACCCAAAGAGTAAGCTAACTTATCACGGTTTCTGCACGGTGGCCCTTTAAAAATAAAAAACACTCTAATTGCAGTATTTTCTTCCCCTGGCCCCAAAAAATGGTTTAAAAGCACAAAAAGCCTTGTCCCCCAAAAAATGATACTAAAAAAAAAGTATTCGCAAAAAACAACCCCCTACACAGTCAAGCACAGAAAAATTTAAAAGTTAGGGCTCTCAGACTATGGCGATGCAAAAAACGTTTTTTCCTGGTTGAATAAAAGTTTTTTTTATTGTTTAAAACAGTAAAACAAAAAAAAAATATACAAATTTGGGGTTTCGGTGAAGTATTGCCCTGCTGAGAAAAGTATCATTTTATATATAACGTTCATGAGCTAAAAAAAAATAAAAAAAAAAAACACTACCAAGTTTGTGTATTTTGTTAAAACATCTCAAAAAAACCAAATAAAAAGGAAATAGCATAAATGCCCCCCCATAATGGTACCAAAAAAACTTCAAACTCACCCCCCAAAAAACAAGCCCTTTCACAGCTCTGACACAGCAAAATAAAAAAGTTATGGCTGTCGAATAGGACAAATAAAAACGCAATTTTTTATAGACTTATTTCTACTTGTAAAAAGAAAAAAAACAGAAAAAACTTTTAAAAAATCTATTCATTGTAATTGTACCGACCCCCATGGTAAAGTTATCACATCTTTTTCACTGCCGCGAAGCTGTAAAATTGAAACCAAAAAAAATGATCGAACTGCGTTTTTCCCTCCTTTTTCTTTGCCCAATGCAAAAAAAAAATGGAACCCCTGGATCCAAAATGCAAGAAACCCCTAGATGAGATCCGATGGGTGTTGAACCAAAATGGGGCGCTTCTGAAGGTTTCGCCTTTTGTACTTTGGTGTTTCAAAGCGAATGGCCCACCAAAATTGGTTACAAAAGCCAAATAGCGCTCCCTCCCTTATACCCCCTGCCATGCGCCCAAAAAGCGTTTTTTACCCAATGAGGGTATTTCCGAAAATTGGAAGAATTGCTTAAAAAAGTTTTTGGGGGCTTTTTTCCAGGATTCCTTGTATTTTTAAAAAAATTTTAGTAAAATTTCAGATTATTGAAAAAAAATTTTTTTTTTTTTTTTCACAGCCTTATCTAAAAAAAAATTTTGGAATCACCTATGGGGGTCTTTTTCTCAATGCCCCCTGGTTATTCATTAAGGGGTTTTTAGTTTCAAAATGCGGTCTATTTAGGGGTGTTTATTCGTTTTAGCACCTTGGGGGTTCCCCAAAACCCGAAATGGGGGCCTAAATAAAATCGTATTGAAAAAGAGACCCCCAAATTTTAGTAGGTGCTCCCCTTTTATTTGGGGCTTATGGTTGAGCCAAAAAATGCACTAGGGCCCCCTATGGGGTATCTCTAAAAAAGGCAGACCTAGGGGGTTTTATATTTTAATTGATTTTCCTATACTTTACCTATTCCAGTGAATAATGGTTTTAAAATTGAAAATCGCAAAAAAAAGTAAATTTTGAAATTTCACCCCACTTTGCTTTTTAAATTTTTGTGAAATATCTGAAGGTTATCAAAATTCTAAATAGGTTTTAAATAGTTAAGGGGTTTGTTTCTCGATGGCAATTAGGGGGGTTCTAACATGCGGCCCCCCAAACCCGTCAGAATGGGGTGGTCCCCAAAAAAATGATATTGCAAAATTTTTTGAAAAGTGAGAAAAAAACTACTAAATTTCTAAGCCCTTTAAATTTGTAAAAAAAAAAAAAAAGGGCATTTAAAAATTTGCCACCCTATTGTGGACATAGGGAGATGCTAGTTATAAAAAATTTTTTTGGTGAATAATTATCTGTCTTGCCGCAGAAATTTTGAAAATTTCAAAATCGCAAAAATTTTTTAAATTTTCTGAAATTTTGTATTTTTCACAACAGGATTGTATGGTAAAAAATTTTTTACTAACTTAAAGACATGTGTCACGAGAAAACAATCTTGAAAACATGAATAGGTAAAAGTGTCAAAAAGTTTTTCTACAAAAATTTACACATGCAGATTTCAAAAATAGGGTGTGTCGGGAAAGGGTCAAAAAGGCTGGGTCTTAGGGTTTAACGGGAAAACAATGATCCCCTTTTTGGAGAATGTGATGCCAGGAAGCCCTGCTTAAAGGCTCGAACATAATTTGCTGCCCCTTTTTTAATCTGTTGAAAGGCGGGGAAGGGGGAAAAATCTCAGCATGTGGGCAGAGGAGGAGGATCTGTGAAAATTTATTTTCCTGTTGGTTTCAGGGAGGTGTATTTGAATGGGGTTTCATGTTATGCCCACCCGTAACCCCGTGAAGCATTTAAAAAAAGATGAACTTTTGCTCATTTAACCCCTTATCTGCAATACCCAAATTTTGACTTTTTTACCCCGCACATATGTTTTGGTTGGCTACACCCATGATAAACCCGCATAATAAAAATGTAACTTTAAGTATCCAAAACGCTATAGAAAAACACTTTTTCCTGCCAAAGGTAATTAAAATTTTTGCATTCCCCCTAAAATAAACCCATACACTATACATGGAAAAATAAAAATGCATGGTTTTTTGGAATGTACAGCACTGAAACACAACAAAGATCAACAGTACCTACAAACCCCAAATTAGTGTTAAAGTAAAAACATGGGGAACTATTTTAAAATTATGTTCTTCTATTTTTGGGAAACCCATGAAAATTGAGCTTCTAGTACTTTTTTTTTCAAAAATTTTGGAGCCATCACGCAACAAGGTGACCTCGTTTAGAAAAAAACCTATTTTGACTATTACCTCTTTGGTGTATTTTTAGACTTCCATTTTTTCAGGGGAAGGGACCCAGCTACACTGCTTGTTTAAAAACAGTCCCCTTGGTGGGCAGAGTCCCAAAACCCAAAAATTGGGGTCCCCAGTACAGCCTCAGGGGGAGGTTCTTTTGGGAGTGAAAATGAAGTGTCAATGTTTGGGGGTTGAGTTCCAGGCATGGGGGAAGCACGAAAATCGGGAGATGGTTTTTGGGAGTGATGAGAGGAGAAGGAGAATTTCCCTGAAGCAGAAAAAGGGAGGTATCTAGAGTTAAAGGGCAGATCTGTATGGTGGGGGGGTTTGAGGAGCCTTGTAGGTCATGAAGTTAATTTAAACATGGAAATATTTAAAAAAAAGTTTGCTATTTTTTAAAATACATAAAAAATTTTGGGGTTTCCTGGCCCAACTTTTGTCAAATTGCACCCAAAAATGAGCCCACCACCGGGGAAAAGGTGACCTCAGTTCAAATAAAAACCCAAACTCTGACCTTTTACCTGATTGGGTTTTGTGTTTTTTTTGGAATACTAAAACATTTTTTTTTTTTATTGTATAAAAACTTATATGTTTTATAATTTTTTAGGGGCCCATAGAAAAAATTACATTTTTATTTATAACAGGTGAATATAAAACCTCCCCATTCCCCCAAAAGAAACACTGCTAGGTTTTTTTTTTTTATGTTCTCCTGAATAATTTATAAATCAAAATTTTTCCCATTAAAATGATCACAATTGAAAAAATGCTTCTTATGAATTAGCAGACTACTTTCCTCTTCAGCCTCCCTAAGTCATGTAACAGAAAAAGACCGTTATCAGCTTATTGAGGGATCAGGTTCATGCTTTCCATAGTTGTCTTGGATACGGGGGGGGAAGGAGTAGTAGGGTAAAAAGTAAGACAAAAACCCGCCAAGTGTTTTAAAGGGCTAGAAGTGTTAAAATTATCACAGTGATTGATTCAACCCCTTTTATACTCAGTCCTGTCATAATGTCCCCCTTTCTGCTGCTGCCATTTAGTTAAACTTTAAGAGACCTTTCATTTGATTATGCCCCCCTTGAAAGGGGAAACAAGTAGTGTCAACATGCTGTTTCCACGCTGTGTCCTTATTCTGTAAGAGCTGTGTTTTCGTGATTTAATGCTCAAATTGCAGTTTTTTAGCCCGAAAGTCATTCGGAGTCTGTTTTTCAAACCCCCCCCACCTGGCTGCCCGCCCCCCCTCAATAATAAAATAATTTTGAATAGGTAAAACTGTGAAAACGTCGTGGGCGGGGCTAACACATGCTCATGAATAAGATTTGAGGGGGAAATCTCTAAAACTACAGCACTTTCAAAAAGAGGGGCAAGGGTGGGAACAGCGGTCTGAACTGGGTTGTGCTGTCCTCACAAGGGGGGCATAACCTTTTTGAAGGGTTTCCCTTTAAGGAGATTGGGGTGTTTCAAAAAAGGCTGAAGTCAGCTGGTGCACTACTGTCACAATGTGACTGGCCTTTCTGAAAACCTTATTATGTGCAAGTGAGTATAATACTAAGCACCACCTCGTCACTATAAATAGGGGGCGTTCATAGTATTTTACTTGTGCAATGTCTTCCATGTAGCACTGGGCTTCTCTGCATCTGTTTAAAATTGAGCTTTTGGGCCTGGTTTGTGAGTAACTACAACCTTTTTTTGTGATTTAAAGGGTTTTTTTCCCCCACGGGGTTTCAAAGGGTCATGAAGAAATATCTGTCACTTCCTGGTTCAGACTGACTAATTTGCATAAAAGC
>JAODAL010083380.1:0-11272 GCA_025379985.1 Phyllomedusa bahiana
AAGTTTTTAAAAAGTAAACGGTCTATTTTCCATATAAAGGAAAACTTTTTGACCGGGGATTTAAAAATAGGGGGATCCCTGGTAGAGGCCAAATTGGCATCCCGCGTAATTTTAAAAACACCAGTTACTCATTCAAATCAGTGAAAACTACCGTCTGCCCACTTTGATGCCAGTTTTTAATCCCCAGAATCACTTTGGGCCAGGCTGGAGTAAAACTGAATTTGATGGGGGGCATCCCTCTTGTATGATGCAGTGTGGGATCAGTGGCCCAAAGCCCATTTAACCTTTTAAAACACCAGTTTACTTATTCAAATCAGTGAAACCCTGTCTGCCCACTTTTGATGCCATTTTTTAATCCCTCAGAATCACTTTGGCCGGGCCCTGGACATAACTGAATTTGATTGGGGATCCCTCTTGGTATGAATCCAGAGTCATATCAGTGGCCCAAAGCCATTTAACCCTTTAAATCTTAGTTTTAGGTTTCAGCATTGATGCCCATTTTATGCCAGCTGTTAGTGTTTACCGGGTTGGTTTCAACTGTTTTTTCCTTGGTCCACATCAATTTAATGACATTTGTTAAGCTGATAAGTTTTCCTATTTATTATCCTCTTAAAAAACAAAAAAATATTTTGCAGCGAATAACAAACTGGTAAATAAGAAACTAACTTCAGCTTCGTTGGACATGTTGGGTCCTTCAGAAGGAAAGACTCTCTGAGTAGCCACTGTGTGTTCAGGCTATTAGATGTTGGTGCTGATCATTCCCATCTATTAAAGCACAAAATCCTAATAACACAACCTTGACTTCTAATGTTCAAAAGTCTTTTCATTTACAAATAAAATTTAAGTGATTTATTTTTAACACCTTAATTTTGGAATTAAATTTTTTTTTTATTCTTCCTCGCCTTCAAAGAGACATATTTTTATATTTCCTTCAACATAGCCACATGAGGACTTTTTTCTTTCAAGCTGTAATTTTTAGTGGTATAATTTAAATCACCTTGGTTTTGTTTTGTGACGCCCAAAAATCTTTAGTTGTTTTAAATTGAAAAAACAAAAATGCTCTTACTGTGTTTTTGTTACGTTTTGATACTTTTTTTATTTGCTTTTTTTCATGATTTTAAAAGGCCAATAACCAATTTTTTATATTTTCATCATTGGCTTGTATTTAGCAGGCTGAAGTATAGTCTTTATTGGTACCAATCTGGGGTATATGCAACTTTTGTATCACTATTTACTACATTTTTTTCTGGAAGACGAGGTTACCAAAAAGATGCAATTCTTTTTCTTTTTTTTTTTTACAGAAGTGGCAATACCAATTATGTTAATTTTTGATGTACAGTATCTCACAAAAGTAAGTACACCCCTCACATTTTTGTTAATGTTGAATTATATCTTTTTATCGGACAACACTGAATATACTGTATGACACTGTGATACAATGTAAAGTATTCATTGTGAATGTGTATATGTGTATAGAAATATATATTTGTTTTTAAATTTTACTATCAATTCAGTTCTCCCTGGATTTGAATGCAATTTTGTACTGTATACTGCATTATTTGACTATAAACTGTACTGAATTTTATTGTTATTTTAGTGATCTCCTATCACCCACTGCCTCTGGCAGCATATAACCTGAGCACAGCAATGGCAGACCAGGGGAGCCTTCAGAAGCCCCTAACTGCCATGGCAAGTGTAAAGACCTGTTAGGGGAGCACGAGAAGACACAGACGAAGTGAGACCCTGACGCTGGTCCCAACCTCTGTCCTTGCCTCTTGGGGTACCCGACTCCTTACTAGGTCGGCCCAAACCAGAAGACTGAGCACTACTCTGAGCAAAGTGAGACACAGGACGCAGACAAACAAACACAGAACAATCAGGGAGAGTCAGACAGGCAAGGTAGGCAACAGAATCAGGTGACAGGAGAATAACCAGAGTCCAAGCCAGAGTCAAAGAACACAGAAGAATCCAATATGAAAACAGGTGAACTATAGGCAGAGGAAACTGTATAGCAGGCAAGGAAGACAGGAAGCTGAGACCTTATATAGGGAACAGGAGAAGGTAGAACCAAAGTGATAGGAGAATGGAAGTGTCAATCAACAAAGGAACAGATTAACCCAAATAGTGCTGGCCGATTCCTGGCCACAGGCGTTGGCCAGGAATCAATTAACTATACAGAGCTAGTAGACAGAATTCACACTGGAAAGCATTATGTCAAAAACCATGGTTTTTGTCACGATGGCCGTGGCCGGTGACCAGAGCACAAAGCTGGGAGTCTGTCGGGCATGATCATGACAGCAAGTGAATGGCACCCGATGATGTCATTGATGGGAAGCCAATCAGATGGTTTGGTAGCAACGGTCATATTGACTGCAACATCTAAATGGTTAAATGGCCTGGGATTAAAGTTATCTCTGATCCCAGCTGCTTATGTATCAAGTATCAGAACTGGTAGTTTTTGGCTATGGAGCAAACGCAGTGCATGAGCCAATCCCATACCTCCTTAATGCCTCCATGACATAATTGTACATCCCATGACATTGAGGGGGTTACACTTCTGACACATTTCATTTTCAGAACCTCAGAATGCTGTCATGAATAGCAATCCAATGACTGAAAACCATGACATGCCTGCAGCCTCATCAGAAATAAAGGGGTTATCCAGCTCATTCTCAGCTAAGTAGTGTTCAGTTGCTTTATGGAGTTTATATGTATTTAGGATAATTTGTTTTCACACTATTACCATTTCATTCGGAACGTCTTCCCCTTACTACTACAGTGGGTGGGCGGCTACAAAAGCAGGGGGGTTCCGACTATCCCGCGTTATATACAATTATTGCTGGGCTGCATCCTTATTGGAGGGCCTTTTTCTCCAAAAAAATTTGCGTCCACCCCCCCTTTCCAAAAGCATGTGTTACACTACTTTGTAAAGAGTGAGGAAGAGTGGGGAGCTGCTCAGAAAAGGGTTTGCCAGGTTTGCATATGTTTTTTCAGAAGGTTTTTTGTGCAAAACCTACGTTATATTTGGTATTATTGATTTTAACCTATATGGGAGGAAAGGGTCTCCATTTTTATTTTCTGCCCCGCCACTCTCACAGGCTGTCATAGAAGTGCAGCTTGGGTTGGGTTTTTTATTTTTTTCCCCTGGGTTAAAGGAGGTGGTTGACCCGTGGAGGGCCCGGGGGGCTCTATTTGGGGGTAAAAGATAGTGTAGGGGCTGCCCATTTGAGATCACGTTGAAAACGTGGGCCTTAAAAAATTTTTGATCAAAATATGTGAACCCAGAATCCAAAGTTTTTTCATGTATGATAGACAGCTAAATCGCTTTTTTATAGGGATTTCACGTGATGTTATTGACCCTTTTGCAGTAGTATGCTGCTGACAGTGGAGTGCGTGTGTTACATTATATTTAAAGTATGAGTGCGCAGCCCTGCTCAGTGTGCACCCAGGTTTGCATATGTTTTTTCAGAAGTGTTTTTTGTGCAGAACATACATTATATTTGGTATATAATTGATTTTAACCTATATGGGGAGGAAAGGGTGCCTCCATTTTTGATTTTCTGCACCTGCCCACTCTCACAAGCTGTCATAATGAAGTGCAGCTTGCAGGTTGGTATTTTTTTATTTTTTCTCCTCTGGATAAAGGAGGTCGGTGGACCAGTGAGAGGCCTGGATGTGGCTCTATTGAGAGGTAAGATAGTGTAGGACTGCCCGATCTGAGATCACGTTGAAAGTCGTGGGCAGCTTAAACATCTTTTGATCAAAATATGTGAACCGAGAATCTCAAAGTTTTTTCATGTATGACTGCTCAGTATAGAGGCACGAGCCTGCTGCTTGAATAGCGCACGTGCCCAGTAGGTAATTATCTGCTGGGCATGTGCTCTAATCAGCAGGCCAGCCGGCGTTTCTATAGCCCACCACCCACTGTATTAGTAAGCAACCGTAGGAGCTGCAGTGAGAGCTATTTCCTGCCCCAGATACATTGGTCCCTCAAGTTACGATGCCCTCAGGATACAATGAGGCAGATTTATCAATAGTGTCTAACTCTAAGACAGTTTTAAGCAAGACTAGACAGTCTTACAATATGACACATTTATCATAGTGTTCATGAATCTGGCGCCAGTTGGAACTGTCTAGTCTAACTTTACACCATTTTTAAGTTTGCTTACCTTTATCCACTAACTGGCAAAATTTTGTTTTTGGTGCACTTGCTGACACACGCCAAGCCACGCTCTTTTTCCCAGTGAAGCAACAAGCCTTTGACCGAGGCTTTGACGGTCAAGCCACAGAAGAGTCTAGAAACTGTCTAAAATACATCATAAATGTGGTGTCAAGCATGGACACCATTATTTTTTTAGCAAATTGTGCCAGATTTCTGGCGCAACTATCTTTATAATTTAGCCCCACTATCTTCAGCATACAATGATCTTTCCTGGGACATTTTATCTTGAAACGAGACGTATCATACAATGTCCCAGACACTGCTGATCTGCGGCTCATGTGATTGATGGAAAATCCGTCCTATTAATTATCATGAACATTTACTTGTTAAACCTCTGTATTAGTGAAATGCATGTAGGGATTCAGGGTTTAGTAGCGTCTCTCTACAGTATGTGTTCTGTACAGCTCTTTACATGTACCAGGATGAGCCCAGGGCTCTTTTTGGTGCAACCAAAAGGTGAGCGGCTCCATTTTCCCTTTTTTTCCCCCCCCGGTAAACATTGTGTAAAAAAAGTACCATGGGGGTCCAAAGGAGGTCTTCTGCTCGTCTCCACATTCATTAGGAAAGCGAATGATTCCAGCCTAAAGGCAAAATGCCCCTCGGAAACTTTTTTTCTATCTCTTTTAGTTATCTGATTCACTTTCATTAATCTTTATTTTATATTATGTTGGATAATATTTTGGGGCTTCATAAGCAATCCCTAAGTTTCCATAGAGTTATGGTCTCAACATACAATGGTTTCAACTTACAATGGTTGTCCTGGAACCAATTAATATTCTATGTTGATGGACCTGTGTATATAAAAAAAGTAGAAGTGGTTTTCAAAGTATCTTCAGATTTAAATGGGTTGTCTCACCATGCTGTTTCACAGAGCCTGCTCTTCACCGGCAGCTTTAGGCTCACACTTCCTGGTTGGCATATCATCTCTGCCATTCCTAGCTGAGCCTGCTAGAGGAATATTGCTAATAGAAGGGCTTAAACAATAGGAAGAAGACTACAGAGCTCTAAAGTGTTAAAGTATATCAGTACCATAATCACGCTCAAGTGCTGATGATAACACACAGCAGAGAGGGAGCTCACCATTCAAACCACTGCTGCTAGAGCTTGTTAGAGCTCTTAAAGGTGGTCAGTTGTCACGATCGGTAGTAGTGGATCCTCTGGACCACCGCAAGCGATGGCGTAAGCAAAGCGGGATGGACTTCCTGCGGCGGGAGTCTACCAGGTCGCTACCCCTGACGTGACTTGCTTGCGGAGGCAGCCGAGGTGTAGCGTGGTACAAAATCGTAAGGCAGGCTCGTATCGGGGCAGAATAAGGTCAGGCAGGGCATGTCCAGTCTGACAGGCATAAAGGTCAGGGCAGGCGCAAATCATGTTGAGGAACGAGGCAAACGTATGGTACCGGTAATCACAGACCAGGAACGCTTTCTCAATAGCAAATGGAACTAAAGACGCAGGTAACCAGGAAGAGGCTTAGATAGGGGTAGCGACCAGCAATAACCAATTACCGGTGCGCTGGCCCTTTAAATTCAACACTGCCGGTGCGCGCGCGCCCTAGGGACAGAGCCTGCAGCAGGAGCACGGCCGGGTAAGTACGCTCCTGAATGAGCAGGGGAATGAGCGCGCCCGCGCCCCGACGCTCGGGAGAGGGACACGGATGCGCCCGCAACCCGGGACGAGGTAACCTAGTAAAAATTGTGTACAAGAGATAAGAGCTTCTCTCTGAATAGAAGCAAAATCAGAAGAGCAGTGTATTTGGAAATAGTCTTTATTTACCTTTGCCTACACATTTAAAGCTAATCAATGAAATAGGAATACTCCTTTATACTGCACTAAGAAATATGTATCAATATATAATATGAATCGTATAAATTTTTTATGTAATGCCAATAAAAGTCCTACCAAGGCATTGGTAGAAAAGGACAGATACTATCACTGGCCAGGAGGGATTATAATAGTCTTTAGATTATAGGAAAATGATCCTAGAGTAGTTGTCCATTTCTAGAACAGTGCTTAGTTCTGTGGCACCTTTTTTAAGGCTCCATCAGCACATCTCACACCCTTGAATGGCTATTAGGTTCTTCTGTTTTATCAGTAATAATATTTCAGTGCACAAACCTAGAAAGCGTGAAACATCATATTTAAGAATAAATTAGCGCTGAATAAGGAGGTGAGAAAATATCTTTAACGTTTTGTGAAAACTGTATGACCTTTTTATATCGCTGATTTTCACCTTTTTTACGTTTTATTCCAGCGAGACTGTAACTATCAATGTGTTCCTGGGAACTCGTCTTAAGCTTTTTCACTCAAGGGGTGTGCACAGCCATATAAAAAGCTATCCATATCAATACGAATCTGCTTTCACACTTCTCTTTTAGATTCCATTTTTTTAGCATTTCATTTTGTACACCCCAGAACAGTACTGTTTGAACATACAATAGTCCACATCTCTGCTTGTTGCACTTTATACCTTATATTTGACTGTATTCTGGCCTAAACAGACCATTAAAATTTCTATTACTATTTTCTATATAATATGTCTTTGTAGAATGTTTCTATCAAGAACATCCATTCTTATCTTTATTTTCTCCCTCCTCCCCCCCTTTTTCCCCTCCCTCCCTCCCTCTCCCTCCTCCGGCTGCGGGGGAAACACCACAGCCGGTTTCCCCAGCAGGGGTCGGAACAAGGGACAGCATCGCCGCCCGAGCTGCGGCAGAAACACGGACAGCTCCGTACCGAGCTCGGGGGAACACAGCACCCCCTCCGCTGCGCTTGCCGATTTCACTCTCCTGATCACTTTCACTTTAAAGCGGATCAAAACCTATTCAAATCCTCGGGTTTTTGGGATCCCGCTTTCCGATCCAAAAGCAAAATCCCATTTTTTCCTATGGGACTTCTGTTGGTAAAACCAACAAGAAATTACAGTCTTTTCTAAAGACGGATCCGCAAAACGCAGCAGAGAAGGGGCCCAAAAGCGCTTTGGGGTTCTCTCTGAAAACGGCGATGCGCTTTTGTCACTGAAACCTATGGAGATCACACTGACCATTGTTGGACCCGTTTTTACGGATCAGTAAAACAATCCTTAAAACGATCACAAAAACATTGTGTGAACAAGCCTTACCCCTTTATTTTTGGGTTTCCATTGGGCCCCCTGATCTCAAAACCGGGGACGGGAAAAGGGCATTGGTGCCCTAGGCGTACAGCCAAGGGCGCCCCCCCCCCCCCTCTCTCTCAAAAAATTTTCCCCCCCCCCCCCCCACACACCCAAATTTCCTCCCCCCTCGCCGGGCCCTGTCACTAATTTTCTGCACTTCCACATAGCTCCCTCCATCTCCCACATCACTGCACAAAAAAAAACACCCCTGACAAATTTGCATTTTCAAAATCGCCCCCCTCCAAGACATTTGCAATCCCCCAAAAAAACATCACTAAAAAAACCCACCAAAATGGAGCAAATCTACCAGACGAATGATTGTTACTAAAAACACTCCTAAAAAACCCCAAGACCCAAAAACTATTACAAAAAAGGACCAAATAATCCTCCAGCCCCCGACCGAACGCAACCCCCCCCCATTGACATCAGCTGTACACGGGCTCTGATTACATATACCATCCATACATACCAAAATGGTAAACTAGGTATGTAGTTTAGAAATATAAGTGATTACACTGCATTTTTAAAATTTAGTGACTCACGGGGAGACGTCTTTTCTGACACGTCGTTCACTTTTCCCTTTTTCTTTTCCATCCGTTTACACCTTTATGCTGATTGCTCCCGCCAAACTCGTCCCTGAGGGTTTGGACACAAAAATCTTAGATTCCTCAATTTCCAGTAACCCTTAATATAGGGATATAAATCCCCTTTGTCAACAGGTATATAGATAGCCCTCCATCAGCAGGTATATGTATATTGTCCCCAGACAGGTAGGTAATAAAAAAGGGGCACTCAGGCAGGTAAAATAGCTAAGGGGGGTCAGCAAAAAAAGCTAGGGGGTTTGGGGAGGCTTTTGGGGGGTACAGGCAGGCGTTTTGGGGTCAGGCAGGGCTTGGGCCCCCAGGCCCGTATAGGGCCACAGGCAGGCGTAGGGGGCCCCAGGCAGGCGTAGGGGCGTCAGGCAGGGGTAAGGGGGGCCCCGGCAGGGGTTTTGGGGCCACACAGGCAAAAATGGGGTCAGGCAGCGTATGGGGGGCCCCGGGAGGCAAAAGGGGGCCACGGGGGGCTATAGGGGGGCCCCGGCACCGTACGGGGGCCGGCAGGCGTATGGGGGCCCAGCAGGTATAGGGGCCACAGGCAGGGAGGGGCCACAGGGAGGCTAGGGGGGTCAGGCAGGGGGAGGGGGCACCAGGCAGGCGTATGGGGGCCCCAGGCAGGGATATTGGGGGGCCAGGCCGCCGGACAGGGGCTCCGGCAGGGGGTACGGGGGGCCCCAGCAGGGATAAAGGCCCAGGCGGGAAATTGGGGCTCAGGGGAGGCTTTTGGGGGACCAGCAGGCATAAGGGCACCAGCAGGCATTATAGGGGGCCGCAGGCAGGTATTATAGGGGGCCAGGCAGGCAAATTTTAGGGGCCACAGGCAAAATATAGGGGGGGCCCAGGCGCATAAAGTGGCCGAAGCAGGCATTAAGGGGCCGCAGGCAGGCATTAAAAGGGCCACAGGCGAATAAAGGGGGCCACAGGCAGGATCAAGGGGGCCGCAGGCAGGGATTATGGGGGGCCCCAGGCCGGCAATTTTGGGCCCCGGGAAATATAGGGGGGGGCCCCAGGGGGCATTATAGGTGGCCGCCACCCCCCAAAAATTTTGGGGGCCGCAGGAGGGATTATAGGGCCCACGGATTAGGGGGCCACAAGCTGGCATTATAGGTGGCCGCGGCAGGCTTATGGGGGCCGGGAGGCGGGATATAGGGGGCCCAGGGAGGCACTAAAAACAACAAAAAAAAACTTACCCAATTCCCGGGGCGCGGCGCCCCCTTCTTCCCTTCAGCCGCGCCCTCCGGCACTCCTCGGCGCACGGCCGGACCGTGTGCGCCCCAAAAAGGGGAGGCACTCGCAGACTCACGTCATTGCGACCGCCGGCAGAAGCCCCCACGGGGCCGCGGCGGGGGCCTCACCTATGAGGACCCGAGGCCCCCCCTGTGCGGGCCCCGCGCTTACCGGAGGTCCAGGATCCTCCGGGGGGCGGGGGCCCCACACTGTCCGGGGGAAGTAATCGCACCTGCTCCGCAGAAGCCTCAAAGAACCCGCTGGCGCTTCAGGCCAACTGCAGGGGCCTGGACCCGCGAGGTTCGGGGCCCCCCTGCCCCCCTTAGGATAGGCAAGGTAGGCGCCCCAGGCGGTCGCCTACCTTGGCCTACCCGTCGTCCCGGCCTCTCAAAACTAACTACTTCATAAAGAATTTGTAAAACAATAGAAGGTAAGGTACAATGAAAACCTTGGCTGAATTCACTAGATAACAGTATACAGGATAAAACATTTTATAAAAGTATTTTTGCCTCATGATGGAAAACATTCTGCGACAATGAAATCTGCTTAGTCTTAAGGCTGTGTTCACACAGTGCGTTTCATTTGGGAATTTTATAAGAATTCTGTTAAAAAACCACATGCATTTTACCCTAATACGCCACAACTTTGTGATACTGTTATAACATCACAGTTATTAACAGGTGAAATGTCATGCCATGACACAGCTCATGTTTAACACTGCTGCATCGTTCATTTACCAGTGCAATACTCTGGGCTGCTTTGTTCAGTAGCTCTGCTGACTCTCCTTCAAGCAGTGTCTTCCATTCATCCTGCTGCTGCCCTCTAGTGCGCATGCCAGCACACACTGCTATTCTGCTCCTACCCCAATGACTTTACTCCTTAGCCCTAATTAAAAGGGACACTTCCCATAATTCTCCAAATTGAACTGTTTTGTGCATCTTGTTGAGCACTAGCGTTTTCTGTTTATAATTACTTTTATTGACTTCGGCTTCTTCATTGACTTCCCTATTTTGCCCAAATGCGGGGAACTCTGCCTGCCTCAACCCTTTTGCCTGCCCAAATACACAGTGAAGGGGGGAAAAGGGTAAAAACCATGGAGCTCCTAGGAGGAAAGTTCACATGGCATTTTTGGACACTTATTTTGGGGCAATACGCACGCCCAATACGCCCTTAAATAAGTGTCCAAAAAGCATGTAGAACACTTCTTCCCTTTACTACCATGTAATATTAGCGTCATCATTCAGACAAACGCTGATCTTACTCCAGTATTTTTTCAATGCGTACTGTCCACATCTGCAAAGAATTGACATATTTAAATTTTTTAAGGTGTTTTTATGCACCATCAAAAATAGGGCAGAAAAATCCCACTTAGGCAGTCCGCATTGTTTCCTTGTTTAAATTCCACACTTGCCATCACTTTCGACGCAGACAGAAAATACTCCTTTTAAACGCCCCTTTGACCTCTGCTCTTTGGCGCGGTCTTATTCCAAATTCTGCGTGCGAGGATCAGATTGTCCGTCACAGGTGAGCACGCTGCCAGCCTTGACCGTTTTGCTTGTTCTCAATGATGCCTCTGCCTTGCACTCTGGGAAATATTTCAAATCTATGCCTTTGCTGGGCACCTCGAGGACCCCACTCGGGTGCAGCAACCTGGAAGTTCCCCACAGAAAAATCAACCAGCCTTGCGGGGGACTCTGGTGAAAACCGGGGGTCCTTAAAATCCTTCCTCAGTTTAGGTTAAGCCAAGTTCCTGTCTTCGGTGATTTGACCATGACAACACAATACTATACACACTAACACACATATACACAATGTGACACACATACACACCACAAAATCCCACATATATATATATATATATATATATATATATATAATTAATATAAAATAAAACACACTGTAACACACTTATCTGTATACATCTAGAAATACAGACAGAACCTTCTCCACAGGCATTTAAGATACTGGAGCAATACAGTTTTTCTCCTCCCCTCCCTGTTTAAGTTGACTGTTATCTGTGTATAAAAATATCTGAGAAGGGGAAAATCGAGGCTACGCAAGGGCTTTCAAAGC
>JAODAL010083381.1:0-11272 GCA_025379985.1 Phyllomedusa bahiana
CTTTTAACCACTTAAAATTTTTCAAACCAGCAATCTTGTAGTCAGCAAAAGGGTTTTTTTGTTGCCAAAATACCGTGTATCGTCGAAACATCCCAAAATTTCGTGTTTTTTGACTTTTGCGCAAACCAGACTGTTCTTTTACGAGCATTACGTAAATCTTAAACAGCAATTTTTATATTCACCAAAAGGGGATTGAAAAGGTGCAAAAAATACGTTTATTATTCAAAAATAAAGTTTGTGTTTTTTGACTTTTGCGCACCCAGACTGTTATTGAGCGCATTAGTAAACTTAAAAAAGCAAATTTTATATTCCCAAGGTGAAAGAAAGGTGCAAAAATACGTTTTTTATTTCAAAACATACGAGTGTTTTTTGACTTTTGCGCACCCCAAAGTTTTTGCGCGCATCTAAGTAAATTTAAAACAGAATTCATATTCAACCCCGGGGAATTGAAAGGGCAAAAAATACGTTTATTATTTCAAAATAACGTTAGTGTTTTTTGCTTTTGCGCACCCGATGTTCATTTAGCAGCATTACGTAAAACTTAAAAAAGCAATTCATATTCACAAGGTGAATTGAAAGGTGCAAAAATACTTTATTATATCAAAAAACATTACGTTGTTTTTTTGCTTTTGCGCACCACATGTTCATTGACGCGCATCTCGTAAACTTAAAACAGAATTCTATATTCACCCGGTGAATTAAAAGGGGCAAAAAAATACAGTTTATTATACAAAAAAAATAACAGTTAAAGTGTTTTTTGACTTTTGCGCAAACCAAATGTTCATTTTACGCGCATCTACGTAAAATCTTAAAACAGCAAAATTTTATTTCACACAGGTGAATTGAAAGGGGCAAAAAATACAGTTAATTATTTCAAAAAAATAAAGTTAGTGTTTTTTGACTTTTGCGCACCCGACTGTTCATTGACGCGCATTGTAATCTTAAAACAGCAATTTTTTATTCACCCCAGGTAATTAAAAGGTGCAAAAATACCCCTTTTTATATCAAAAATCATTACGTGTTTTTTTTTCTTTTTTCGCACCGCATGTTTTCATTGACGCAGCATCTAAAATACGTAAATCTTAAAACAAGCAATTCTATATTCTCAACAGGTTGAATTGAAAGGTGCAAAAAATACCGTTTATTATATCAAACATAACAGTTACGTGTTTTTTGACTTTTTGCGCACCCAGCACTGTTCATTGACGCGAGCATCACGTAAATCTTAAAACAGGATTCTATATTACCACAGGCTGAATTGAAAGGTGCAAAAAATACCGGTTATTATATCCAAAAACATTAAAACAGTTACGTGTTTTTTGACTTTTGCGCTCCCAGGCACTGTCTTCATTTGAGCAGCATCTACGGTAAATCTTAAAACAGCAATTTTATATTCACCACAGGTGAATTGAAAAGGTGCAAAAAATACCGTTTATTTATACCAAAACATAACAGATACGTGTTTTGGACTTTTGCCCTGTCAAGATTTGTTGATAGACACCTTCTGCTGTTATATTTGAATCAAGCAATTTTTGTTTTGATTAGAGGGATTAGAATAGCTGTGATTTGCCGTCTTTTAATAAGGACTTCCAAAAAAATATTCCATACCTTCTCAAATTTTTATTATTTCTGAACATGGAGCGAAATGCAGGTGGTAAGGAGCAAAGAGGGGGTGGTAGCACATGGAGGTAGAGGTCGAGGAGAAGGTGCTCCTTCCAGTGCTGGCGACAACACGCATGCCAGCGGATCGTCAGTTGCAGGACCGTCAGCCTGTATCGCTGGGTCAGGGCCTGTGCTGGAATCTAAGTAACGAACTCGTCGCCCAATCTGTCTTCAGTGGTTAATGCAACTGCATCTGCTGTCTTACCTCCTCCTCCTCGCAGTCTCGGCCACAAATGTGTCATCAGCATCAATCAGCATCTGTCCAACATGATGCAGCCCAAATGTCAACTCGTGTACCCAACAACTGTGGATACATCCATTTCTGGAAGACTCTTTGATTGACAAATGCGGGTTGGGGTCAGAAGGCAATGTTTAAAAGTTCAAGGGCCAAATAGGATGATTTTCTCTGCTCTGACGTCCAGTTACTGATGCATCAGAAGGAGGTGAAGGGAAGCCGGTCAATCGGCAAAAATCCCGGTGCGGTCGCAACGCCTTGCAGTTGCCCCTTGCTTGTAGCCCGCAGCTTCTGATGCTGAAAAGTCAGGACGACCAAGTCACCTGTGTTGATGATGATGATGATGACGACATTGCGATCCATCCTGTTTTTCCGCAGAATTTGTTGCGGTGAGCACTTCATCAGTGGACGAGTAGGAAGACGATGGTGGTAGTGTCAATACGTGGTCCCGCACAAAAAGGGTAGGGAGAGGGCGGTCGGCAGGAAGTCCGCTGATATGATTCCGCCAAGCCACGGTCAGCGCAAACCCCGAGCCTCGCTTATCGCCGTCAATATGGTCAAGGAACCTCTCAAGCCTGGCCTCTTTGAGCAAGCCTCTGATTCACCATCGATTGTCTAATGCCGCCTTTGCCGGTAAACGCATAGTAGATGAGCAAAGAAACCTTAAGTGGTAAACACCACAACATGGTCTGTCACATGCAGCTTATGCATGAGTTGATATGGAGGCAACCACTTGGCAAAAAAAGGCCAGACCGACGCCGGGCCTCCAAACCATGTCACACCCTCTGTCTCCGCTCCTCCTCCTCCGCCACACCAAGGTTCTCAGCCTGCCCATGTCTTCTCAGAGTCATGATTTCGAGGGATCAGCCTCCCCGCTTCAGCCTCCACCCTACGTCGCTCCGAGTAACCACCAGCACCACCAGAGACCCATCCTACCCCTTCTCCTTCCGCAGTTTGACGCCTGCACGCGTACGCGGCCAGATCTAGCTAGCCAGCCTTCTGTCTTCCAGGTTTGGGAGCGAAGAAACACTTTCTTTAACCAAACCATCCTAGCCAAAAGCCCTGAATGGTCGGGATTGTCCAGGCATTTGGCCTTGGAGAAATGTTGCCTTTCGTTTATGGGTGGACACAGTTGGTCCGCCTCGTCATGGCCCTCGCTTGCCACAATCCAGATGCCGAGCAGGCATTCTTTGCCAGAAAAAGCCGTCCCTGCCCCTGGCCAGCCACGTGTCATCTAATAATTTCAAGCGCGTTGTCTGCATCTGTGTCCGGAAAAAGTCCATCTCACACCGGACACATGGACTAGTAAGCACGGCCAAGGCCGCTATTTCTCTGTGACAGTACTGGGTGAGCTGGGTGGATGTCTCTGGGGGTGACGGTGGCTCTAAGTCCGGCGCTACGCTCTTCAATAACCGAGGGATGGTTGCAGGGCTCTTTCCCCCAAGGTCTCTGGTGCAATCACGTGCCCAGAGACTCAGGGCCGTGTTGAAATTAATCTGCCTTGGAGACCGTTCCACTCCTGGTCAGGAGCTGTGGACGGATGGGTGACAAGAACCTTGTGCCCTGGGAAAGGTGGTGTGCATAACGGGCGAAATCTGCTGCCGCCCTTAAGAATCGGTGGCTGGAGCACCATTCCCTTGCCTGGCTAACTTGTCAAGGAACCTTGTCATCCGAAATTTCTAAAGAGGCTACCCGGGTCTGGACTGCCTGCTGAGAAGGATCGAGGTCTGAGTTCGAACTTCCGCAGTTCGCACCCTGCTTCGTCCCGCCTGGCTGCGTCTTGCAGCACGTCAGCTCGGCTCCCGTAAACCGTTTCTCATTGTTGGACGTGGCAACACGCTGGAATTCACCTCACATGCTCCAGCGATTGTGGCAGCGCGCAATGCCATTACGCAGTACGATAGTGACAAATGGCCTGGAACAAGCAGCGGTACGGGACCTCGGGGTGTTAACACGAGAGTGTGAGGCAGGTGAAAGAGCTCTGCACCATCTTGCCAGTTTGAAGAAGCCACCAAATTGGTCAGTGCGGACAATGCCTTGTCTAGAATGAGCTTTGTGCTGATCTTAGTTTGGAACAGATTCATTGACACTCTTGAAACAACAGGTTCCCGCAGCGACGCGAGGAGGAGCACGGGACACAGTATGCGGACACGGAGCCTTTCTCTCCAGATCAAATCCACATGGCCGACAGTTTCACTAATTTCATCGGTCTTCCATTAGGCAGTGGTCTGGGTCCAGAGCTAGTGCAAGGTGGGCATCAGCTCTCAGGGTGCATCATCTCAGGAAGTCAGGGCGATTGATTGTGTTGAGCTGTTGCGGAGGCAGCGGAGGAGGAGGAGGAGGAGGTATTCCTAGACCCGATGTTACCGACGTCCTGCCTTGGAAAGGAGGTGGGCGGCGGAATTGGACGAGGAGGAAGATGAGGGAAGGATCAGTTTTTGCTAGTGCCTCGACCAGAGTCTTGGGGGTATTCAAGGGGCTCCATCTCTCACATGAGTGCTTGATGCTCCATTTCCTCCAACATGATCCTCGCTTTAAGGCCATCAATATGAACATCAGGTATGGGTGGCCCCTCCTGGTCGGTTACAAAACAAAAATCATCATTTCCTTCCACCACCCAAATAGAGAGTAAATTGCAGGAAATGGAGACCTTGCTGATTGATCAACTGGAGGACATCTGTTGCGTCTGCTTCCACGTTCACCAAATGTCACGGTGGAACAAACATCAGCGACGTTTGACAGCAGTAGAGTGCCAAGTAGGCGTAGCGGCTGCGCAGGGCTAGGTGGCAGAAAGCCTAATGGGTGACATCTGGCATCTTTGTTATACCACATCACAACGCATGCAATGCAGGGCACTCATCCAACACCAGAGATCAGCTTCTTAAGATCATTGATTGCACGATATCTGCGTTCAAACACGATTGTTTTTGCATGTGTTCGGACCAATAGAACTTCTGGGTATCCAAATATGGAACGAATGGCCCGAGCTGGATCGTCACGCCATAGAGGTGGTGTCCTGCCAGCAGCCAGCGTCTTATCTGAGCGGACCTTCAGCACAGCTGGTGGAGTTCATTACAGACCAAACGCATCCGGCTTTCCACAGATAATGTGGTTCGTTTGACCTTTCTCAAGATGAATAAGGCTTGGTTATCTGATGATGTTGTTGGCCCCAATTGCGAGGTCACCGATTAGTTGCAGTCTACTTCACATTCCTTTTCAAACAGAAATGGTCCTCTTGTAATTTTTTTTTTTTTAAATGTTCATTCTTACTGCAATTTTTATTCTCTTTTCCCAACAGGTCATTTGCTGGTTTTGCGTGAGGAGGACTGTAAAGACAGATCGGCTTCATGGACAACACCGTATTCCATTTACTCACTTATCTTAAGAAGAGAGTTTTGCGATTGTCAATGGTTTTGAGTTTGTTGCTGTGAGATACAGGCTAATAATCATGGTCCTTTGAACAGAAATGTGACTTCTAAGTGGCTATTTCTCCTCACAATTTTTATAGTGGCTGAGAAGTCATATTTATAATTTTTTGGGGTCATGTTGCTGTGAGAGATAACAGGCAATAATCGTCCTTTGTAACAGAACTGTGGCTTCTAAGTGGCATTTTCTCCTCACAAATTTGTAACAGTGGCTGAGAATGTCATTTTATAATTTTTTTTGGGTCATGCTGCTTTGAAATGCAGCCAATACTATAGGTTACTATTATAAAAAAATGTGTTTTCTAAACAGACATTTTGTTTTCACATGACCAAAAGTGGCTCAAGGGTCATGCTTGAAAATTTTTTGGGGGCATTTTGCTGTGACATGCAGCATACTACAGGTCCTATTCTAAAAAAAGTGTTGATTCTAACTGACCATTTGTTTCACAATTGACCAAAAGTGGCTCAAGGGTCATGCTTTGAATTTTTGGGGGCATTTTGGCTGATGACATGCAGCTTTACTACGGTCGCTATTCTAAAAAATGTTGTTTCTAACCGACATTTGTTTCTTCACAATTGTAATGAGTGTCAAGGGTGGATGTGTCTGTCAGAAACAGGAATAGGTAGGACATGGTTAATGGACACATATTCAAAATGACCTTGTTTTTGCAAGATCTTTAACTTAGTATTCAATCCCTTATTGAGACAACCCATTTAATACAATGAAAAAAAGGAAACAAAGGACATTGGTGGATTCCATCCTTATTTTAAAATTGTGTTTTCTAGAATTAAAGTACTAAAAAACTTTGCATGTAAAACAATAGCTGTAAAAAAATTCCCTCTTGAATTGTACAAGGGAGTACAGGAAAACTTGACCGATGAGGTTATTCAGAGGACTGGAGTATGGAGCACGGACAGAGAACAAAGTACAGAGAACATTTCCACCAGCACGTTGAGTAAATGAGAAAAAGAATGCCAAGATAAAAGGGCACCTGGGTGTAAGAGGAGCAGTTAAACACCAGTATTTCAAGTGATGCTCAATTGGTCCACTACTCTACGGTGGGGAAAGCGCTACCCAGGTATTGGACTGTGCACAGAGGAAGGCTGGAGTTCTCACACTCCGCTTCCGCACTCTGCTTCAGCCACGACAGTTTTCGTTGCTGCGTTCATCAGGGCATTTTAACCTGGTGTTAATAGATGACGGACGCCGCCTGGGCTTCACCGCACCCACTGTAATAAGGCCCTTGGGTCATTCTGTGCCAGGACAGTATAGTCAATGTACCAGTTCAAACTAAAATGGTGGTTGAAAAAAGACTACCTTTTTCCGCTCTTTTTAATGTGGGGGTCATGACAGGTTGGGGGCACATGCTCTGTGGCCCCAGGACAGGATTGTCAAGTCCTGTTAAACTAAAATGGGTGGTTGAAGACTCCTTTTGCCGCAACTTTTTATTTGTGGGGGTCATGCTGGTTTGGGGCTCAGCTTGTGGCCCAGGACAGGTATAGTCAATGTCAGTTCAACTAAAATGGTGGTTGAAAGGTCTCCTTTTTTGGCACTTTTTAAATCGGGGGTCATGCAGGTTTGGGCTATACTGCGTTCCAGGACAGGGGATATTTCAAGTGTCCTGTTCAAGTAACATTGATGGTTCAAAATCATACTGCCCTTCTTGGCATCTTTTAATTTGTGGGTGTGCTGGTTTTTACAGGGTCAGGCGTGTGGTACAAGACAGGGATAGTAAATGGTCTGTGACTTTTTTTTCTGTGACTTTTATACCTAAGTTGTGTTGCCTAGATGTAGCATGTATCCCATTTGACTGTTGTGGATGTTATTTCTGCTTCTCCAGCCTTGTTTGGGTGTAATAATGAAGGTGTTGTTGCTCTTCCCATAGGACTTAATGGTTATTCGCGCATAAT
This sequence comes from Phyllomedusa bahiana, assembly GCA_025379985.1. Lineage (NCBI taxonomy): Eukaryota > Metazoa > Chordata > Amphibia > Anura > Hylidae > Phyllomedusa > Phyllomedusa bahiana. The sequence goes on from JAODAL010083381.1 coordinate 7,234, forward strand.
CGATGCTCACGAACGAAAAACCTTTTCGATAGCGGCGATATAGGACTAATCGATCGATCTCGATAGCCACGCAACCCCATAGCTCCAACAATAAAGGCAGGACTGGTTTGGCACATGTAGATAGAGTTTGATAATCTGGAAGAATCCCATGACGGACATGGCGCTATACCATCACCCGGCCACTTTATTTGGTACACCTGTCCAACCTGCTCGTTACACTTAATTTTAATTCAGCCATTCACATGGCAGCAACTCAGTGCATTAGGGCATGTAGACATGTCAAGACAATTTCCTGCAGTTCAAAACCTGAGCATCAGTGATGGGGAGAAGAAAGGTGATTTTGAGTGCCTTTGAACGTGGCATGGTGTTGGTGCCAGAAGGGTGGTCTGAGTATTTCAGAAACTGCTGAATCTTTGGGATTTTCACGCGAAAAACCATCTCTAGGGTTTACAGAGAATGGTCCGAAAAAAGAAAAAAACATCACGTGTGAGCGGCAGTCTTGTGGGCGGATAAATGCCTTGTTGATGCCAGAGGTCAAAGGAGATTGGGCAGGACGGGTTCGAGCTGATAGAAAGGCCACAGTGACTCAAAATTGCCACCCGTGCAACCAGGTAGGCAGACAAGAGCATCTCTGAACGCACAGTACGGCGACTTTGAGGCAGATGGGCTACAGCAGCAGAAGACCACACAGCGGGTGCCACTCTTTTCAGCTAAGAACAGGAAACTGAGGCTCAATGTTGCCCAAGCTCATCAAAATTGGACAGTAGGAAGATTGGTAAAAACGTTGCCTGGTCTGATGAGTCTCGATTTCTTGCTGCGACATTCGGATGGTTTAGGCCGTGTCCAGAATTTTGGCATCAAACAACATGAAAGCATGGATCCATCCTGCCTTGTATCAACGGGTTTCAGGCTGGTGGGTGGTGGTGATGTCTTGGGTGTGGGGATGATTTTCTTGGCATCTTTGGGCCCCTTGGTACCAATTGAGCATCGTGTGACACCTTGTTGAATCTATGCCACGAAGAATTGCAGCAGTTTTTTTATGAAGGACAAAGGGGTTCCAACCGTTACTAGCATGTTGTACCTAATAAAAAGTGCCGGTGAGTGTATATCACACCTGCATCTCACTGTGAATACCTAACTCAAGCCTGCGGGAGACCTCACGTCATTTAGAAGACCTTGGACAACTGAGGAAGAAGAAATAACATACGTATTAAAAGGACTGCCAGAATCCAAGGAGAAGAGGATCTTCATTCTGCTTAAATTGAGGTGTTTGAACAACCTTTTGGGGGAACCCGCTCAATTCATATAATGATTGATAGAGTGTATCGGGCTCTAAGGGCTAAGGACATATCTGCAAGCACAAGAGATGTATCTGTTGTGTACATAACTTTTCCAGTTAAAGAAAAAGTATTATGTCCAAGGGGCAATCTGCGGGAGAAGTGACATACAGAGGCACTCAGATACAGCTTTACCTGATCTAGCTTGGGTCACGCTTCAAAAAAGGCGGCTGTTTGGGACATCCTCTCGTCCTCAAGGAACAGAGGAATTCCATATCGATGGGGGTTTCCTTTTTCACTGACTGCAACCTAAAATGGCATGCTCCTCCTCTATCCGTGCACATGCAGACCTGCCTTCATTTTTGTAGCTTTGGGGCTGACTATCCAGACACATCCCGGACTGAGAACTTGAGACACCAAATCCGGCAGTCTGGAGCCAGGTTCACAAACGACGAAAGCTTCCTTCCAAGCCTGGATCGCCTAGGTCTCCTGCCACCCCGGAGGGTCAGGGTGGACTTATCCCGATGTTCCATGAATCTTCATAAGAGTTATTAATCTCATCCATATTTCAATTGCCGGACGGATTTCTGTCATGGTTCTAATGTGTTAGTTTCATCTTATGGCGTTTATTTTGTGTCTTGCAGAATTGGTGAGAGATTCCTCTCCCCTTTTCCCCTTTCTCCCCTTACTCTATCTCGCTCCTCCCCTCCACCTCCCTTTCTTCCCCTTCCCCCTTCCCCTCCCCCTTCCCCTTTCCCTCTCCCCCTCCCCCCTTTCCTCCCACTCCCTGTCCTCCTGCCCCTCCACCTCCCCCTTCCCTTCTTCCCTCCCACCCATTCCTACTTTAACCCTTTTCTCTCAGTCTATATTGTGTTATCATAAGGGACGGGCTTTGGGTTGTCCATTTGGAAGGAGCATCTGACCAAACCTTCCCACTCAGGCTTGGCCTATAATTTAGGTCTATCTCAAACTATGGTGGTAGCTCACCGCTTTTTGAACCCTTTCCTCCCCAGGCTGTGAACTGCCCTGGTGGGTTAGTTAGAGATGCCTGCTCTCAGGTATCGCGTTTCAAAAGTGCATATTATGCTATGTGTCTATTTCTTTAAATGTTCATTGTTATGTTCCATCCCTAGTGTATCGTGTCCGGAACCACTTTGTCCCAAATGCCGATTGGAGACTTAATCAGAGATCATCAACTGGCCTTCCTCATGGCTAAGCTTATATCTAGAGATGGGCGAATTGATTCTAACGAAGTGGAATTCGTTTAGAATTTCAGGAAAACTTCGGTTCTGAACGAAGTCAAAGTTGGGGGACTCGGGTGAATGAGTGTGCTTTTATTGTTAAAATAAAAAGCTGTGAGCACATGGCGTTACATGGGCAAAGAACTCTGGGAGGAAGGAACGCAATAGCCTTGATTGGGACTTGTGTAGAGATGAAGCCAATCACGGGGGGGGGGGGGGGGGGGGGTGACGGCGGGGATTCTGTGACGTCACCGCACTATATAAGTATGGGGCGGCGGACGCTGGAGCTCACACTCCTCTCCTGTATGATCAGGGTCGGTGCTGCTGCGGCTGATTGTGATAGCTGATACTAATGAACTGATTTATATACAGGCAATTTTAGTGGGGTGTCTCATGCTTGTTCAGAGACGTTTTCTCTTAATGTTCTATTTCTGATTTTGTGGGGTATTGGATCTGAAGTCAGTGTGCGTCCACGCAGCTGCATATACATTTTAATGCTATCTGCTCACAGCCACATTGAAATTATCCAAGGGGGGATCTCTAAGCAGTTCCTGTTTATTCTTTTAATGAAACAGCGTTTTTACATTACATATACCACTTCATTTTTTCCTGCTCAATTCTTTTGCGCAATTTTACATCCAGGGGTTTATTAAGTGTTGTTTTTTCTGCTGTGGTGACTCAAGAAAACGTTCCATTCACCGCCAATAAAACAATTTTCCTGTAGCATAATCACAATGCGAAGGTTAATTACAATAAATTGTTTCTCTTGTTGTGTAGCGTCATAAATTACGCCATTGTAAACACGCTACAAAGTACGTAGTTTGTGGGCTGCTCAATTCTTATGCGCAATTTACATCCAGGGGTTAATTAAGCATTGTTTTTCTGCTGTGGTGACTCAGTATAACCGTCTGGGGCAAGTCTGGTGCTAGCAGCCGCCCAGGGAAGTTGGGTGGGAGCCAGCTTGGAGCGACTGCTGTGCTGTGTTTGGAGCCAGGTGGAGGTAACACTCTGGCCTGGTTGAAGCTATTTTCCTGCCTGGGGACTATAGCCTTTTGGCTGACTAGTAACATCTGAGTGAGTACCACTTCCCATCGGCTTCCCAGGGGGTGTGGGCAGCCCCTGGGGGGGCCAGGGTTAAGTCCCAGGAGAGGGCTTTGCTTCTCTGAGCTCATACTGCTCATACTGTGGCATAACAGTGTTGGGTGAGGCGAGGAGCTTTTATGGCTTTATTTTGGGACAGGTGTTTTGTGCTTTGTGCAAGTTTTTTTTTTTTTTCTTTTTTTCTGACTGTTCCTGTTCCTTAGAGACCCCTTGTGCCTTCTGGGAGTCTGGAGTGAGTGCCCCGGGGACCACCTTGCCTTTCCTGGGGGGGTCTGCAAGCCCCCAGGAGGGCGCGGCAGCGAGCATGGAGTATGGCAATATGGAGCAGCCCGCTCTGAACCCAGCTCCCTGCTCCGTGTCGGCGGGGGGGCGGGGCTAATACGTTACCGGCCGGGGTCCCTGCTGCCCGGTTGCCCCGGG
>JAODAL010083382.1:0-11272 GCA_025379985.1 Phyllomedusa bahiana
CAAAATTTTCCTGGGACACAGGGGGCACAATACAAGATCAGTTAACTGGGTCACATTATCTCCATCCCGGGATCACAGGGGGCCAATACAAAATGCATTGTATACTGGGGTCACATCATCCCATCCGGCATCACAGGGGCACAATACAAGATGCATGTATACGGGGTCACACTACTCCATCCTGGGTCCAGGTGGCACAATACAAGCAGTGTAACTGGGTTCACATCCCATCCCAGTCCTGGGATCACAGGTGGCACAATACAAGATGCAGTGTATACGGGTTCACATCTATCTCCAGTCCTGGCATCACAGGTGGCACAATACAAGATTTCAGTGTATACTGGGGTCACATCTATCCCAGTCCTGGCATCACAGGTGGCACAATACAAGATGCAGTGTATAACTGGGGTCACACTATCTCCAGTCCTGGCATCACAGTGCACAATACAAGATGCAGTGTATACTGGGGTCACATCTAAACTCCATCCTGGCATCACAGGTGGGACAATACAAGATGCAGTGATACTGGGGTCACATCATCTCCAGTCCTGGCATCACAGGTGGCACAAACAAGAAAGCAGTGTATACTGGGGTCACATCTATCTCCAGTCCCTGCATCACAGGTGGGACAATACAAGATGCAGTGTAATACTGGGGTTCACATCTATCTCCAGTCCTGGCATCACAGGTGGCACAATACAAGATCAGTGGATACTGGGGTCACATTCTATCTCCGTTCCTGGCATCACAGGTGGCACAATACAAGATGCAGTGTATAAAGGGTCACATCTACTCCAGTCCTGCATCACAGTGGCACAATACAAGATTTCAGTGTATACTGGGGTCACATCTAACTCCAGTCCGGCATCACAGGTGCACAATACAAGATGCAGGTATACTGGGGTCACATCTATCTCCAGTCCTGGGATCACAGGTGGCACAATAAAAAATGCAGTTAACTGGGGTCACATCTACCCCCAGTCCTGGCATCACAGGTGGCACAATACAAGATGCAGTGTATACTGGGTCACATCTATCTCCAGTCCTGGCATCACAGTGGCACAATACAAGATGTCAGTGTAAAACTGGGGTCACATCCATCTCCAGTCCTGGCATCACAGGTGGCACAATACAAGATGCAGTGTATACTGGGGTCACATCTATCTCCAGTCCTGGCATCACAGGTGGCACAATACAAGATGCAGTGTATACTGGGGTCACATCTATCTCCAGTCCTGGCATCACAGGTGGCACAATACAAGATGCAGTGTATACTGGGGTCACATCTATCTCCAGTCCTGGCATCACAGGTGGCACAATACAATATACTGGGCTCACATCTATCTCCAGTCCTGGCATCACAAAACACTTTTGTAAAAAAAAGGTTACACATAATTGATTTTGCCACATCCATAGATTCTAATGAAGAAAAAAATTCCAAACGCCAAAAGTGTGGTTTTTTTGGGGTCATTTCACGTTCCCTAAAAATTGGAATAAAAAAAAAGTAATCAAAAAGTTTGTATTTTGTATCCCAAAATGGTACCAATAAGAACTACACTTCAGCCCGCAAAAAATGACCCGTCACCCAGGTGGAAATACAAGAAGGCTATTGGTCGCAGAAAATGGTGCAGAGGCGCAGATTTAACAAAAGGAGAATGTTTGAATTTTTTTTTTAAAAGTACTAAAACATAATGAAAACCCGACATATTTGGAATCACTGGAATCGTACCGACCGGCAGAATCCAGATAACTCCTCATTTATACTGAAGAGTGAATAACACAAACACAAAACCCCTGCAAACATGGAGCAAGTGCAGGTTTTTTTCACATTTCTCCATACTTGGAATTTTGTTTCGGTTTCCCAGTATATTCTATGGTCAGTCATTTGCACCAAAAAAAAGTAGATCTTGTCCCGCAAAAAACAAGCCCTCACATGTCTATGTAGATGAAAAAATAAAAAAAAGTTATAGCTTTTGAAAGGTGGAGAGGAAAAAAAGAGCCATATTATTATGACCGGCTGGCAGGAAGGGGTTAAGTAACATACAGGGAAAGTGAAAATAGTGCAGGTTGGTTTTCACCACTAAAGAATCCCAACGATGGCTACTTGACTCTTCAACCATTGGGGACCTCTCTGGCTATCATTGGTCACCATAGGCCTTGGCCAATGAAATAGAGTCAAAATAGCGGCACGCCTTACCTTTTATTGGAGACATTGGTTGTAACTGCTGTGACGGAGGCCAGAGATATGGTGTCGGGGTCCAGTCCTCCCCCCAGTCGTATTGCTTTCCGGTCCAGATCTTCGGTCTCAAGGACGGCGGGCTCATCTACAATGAAGAGGTTGAGGTCAGACTTGGACCAGACTACATATACCCCAAGCTCTAGTATTCGGGATTCAGCAGATTAGGGCTAGGCTCACCCCTGGGCTGGTTTCTAGGTTTTTTATTTTGTCATTGGAACAGAAAACCGAAAATAATAGCAGCGCTGGATCCGTTACAAGACGGACACCAATGGCGGCTGATGGACCCCATTGACTGTAATAGGCTTTGTTGGCCCCCACTATTGTGTCTAATATTTGAATAAATTAAAAAAAGTTCTGCATCCATGGTCTACGGCTCTAGGCCTTGTGCTTTTGGGAGTTTAAGGGGGTTGTCTCACTAGAATATGCCGATGCTCGGCTATAATCGGAACTCCCATTCATGTCTATGGGAGAGTCCCGACCACCTCTCCATTCAGAATGGGTCTCGTTTAGGAGGTAGCTGAGGCTCCAGAGATGGGACCTGGACCTAACAGACAACCCCTTTTAAGGCACAGATTCAGTCAGAAATGCAGCACACAGCGTTAAAATGATGGACACCATAATGGAAACCCAACAGACTCCATCAGGGCCGGGACAAGGCATTTCAGTACCATGGTGCAAAAGTCGCCCCAATCCCCTTCTCATCGGTGTCACTGACCTGACGCACGCCGCGCCCTCCCTAGCTTTTATTTTAATTTATTTTATTTATTTTATTTATTTTCCATCAATTGTTAAAAATGCTAATCTTGACACTGGGTAATTCTTGTGTCATTCACTGTGGGGAATAAATAAGGAAATATCAATGGATCCGACATTTTAAAGATTTGGTTTAATTTTTTACATTATTTTCTCTGTGGGGCACACTGTGGGTGAAGTAGGGTTTTGAACTTTAATAACTTTGGTTTTTTTATTTCACTTTTGAACTTTTTTTTTTTATTGCAGATTTTGTCCCCCTGGGGTAGTTGACCACTAGGGGGGCGCAATCACTTCTGCATTATATTAGTCTTGCAGAATAGTGTATTACAGTGTACAGCTACAGCTCTCCTACTACACCAGGCTCTGGCATGGTGGAATAGGGGCATTAAGATGGTAGGTCTGTGGGCCTTCATTAGTGTTCCCCGATTGTGACAAGGGAGCCAATCAGGAGATGCAAGGGGACACAGGAGGCATTATATTATTGTGATTGGTGGATCCTGTGTTATCTATACACATTGGTGTCACCTTACAGTGTAATCATGCCTGTGCTGATAATGATGAGACTGCGGGGAAGTGATCTCTACAGAACAGGAAGTGTCAGACTACTGTGACTGGTGGATCCTGTGTTATCTATACACATTGGTGTCACCTTACAGTGTAATCATGCCTGTGCTGATAATGATGAGACTGCGGGAAGTGATCTCTACAGAACAGGACGTGTCAGACTACTGTGACTAGGGGGATCCTGTGTTATCTATACACATTGGTTTCACCTTCAGTGTAATCCTGCCCCGTGCTGATAATGAGGAGACTGCGGGAAGTGATCTCTACAGAACATGAGGCTAATATTAGTCTATTGTGAATGGTGGATCCTGTGTTATCTATACACATTGATGTCTCCTTTCAGTGTAATCCTGTCTGTGCTGATAATGATGAGACTGCAGGGAAGTGATCTCTACAGAACAGGAAATGTGACTCTATTGTGAATAGTGGATCCTGTGTTATCTATACACATTGGTGTCACCTTTCAGTGTAATCCTGCCTTTGCTGGTAATGTGTAGACTGCGGAGAATTGATCTCTACAGAACAAGAAGTGTCAGAATATTGTGACTGGTGGATCTTGTGTTATCTATACACATTGGTGTCACCTTTCATTGTAATCCTGCCTGTGCTGATAATGAGGAGACTGCGGGAAGTGATCTCTACAGAACATGAGGCTAATATTAGTCTATTGTGACTGGTGGATCCTGTGTTATCTATACACATTGGTGTCACCTTTCAGTGTAATCCTGCCTGTGCTGATAATGATGATTCTGTAGAGAAGTGATCTCTACAGAACAGGAAGTGTCAGGCTATTGTGAATGGAGGATCCTGTGTTATCATTACAGATTGGTGTCACCTTTCAGTGTAATCCTGCTTGTGCTAATAAAGAGGAGACTGTAGAGAAGTGATCTAAACAGAACATAGGGTAAAAATTAGTCTAATTGTGACTGGGGGGATCCTGTGTTATCTATACACATTGGTGTCACCTTTCAGTGTAATCCTGCCTGTGCTGATAATGATGATACTGTAGAGAAGTGATCTCTACAGAACAGGAAGTGTCAGTCTATTGTGACTGGTGGATCCTGTTTTATCTATACACAGTAGTGTCACCTTTAAGTGTAATCCTGCCTGTGCTGAGAATGAGGAGACTGCGGGGAAGTGATCTCGACAGAATATTATTAGGTCTAGTGGACAAAATGAAAACTGCAGGATTTAAAAAAATTATTGATATTACATTTTTAAAAAAAAACAAAAACAGAAATTCTTAAAAAATAGGTAATTTTTTTATGACACTTTCCCCCTAGAAATGATGGTCTGGAGGATGCGCTGGATCTGCTTGTGGAGTCACATTACCTTGCTTCCTGGTGTCCTCCTTTGAGGGTCGAGTCTTCCCGAGCTTCATGGCAGAAAAAACACCTTTACCAACTCTGTGGGGTGAGAGAGCAGATGTCAGACAGTGTCCCCAGCATAGGTGAAGCAGTAGGTGTTCCAACTTACCACCACTCCTGCTCTGGATTGTACTGAACGATCATGAGATTCAATACTAGGACAGTTTAATGCGGTGTTCACATTCTACCATGATACCGACATAAAGCAGCCTTTTATTCACTCTCAATAGCTTTATTTTGTATATAGTTTGAACTGCACCCCCCCCCACCGTGACATTTTCCTTTATAGGAGCTTGATAGCTGCTCAGTAATGTTGTGCAGAGAATACAGCTGATTTCCTCAGCTTCAGAGTCAGAGCAAGACAAAGGTTTGACTCAATGCAGCTGATTAGCTTGATACTGTGCTGGGACTTCCAGCTGTGAGAGATGGAGATGGAGCTGCTTCAAGCACAGTCTGTTCTCTTTGACGCACTGTAAGCTACTGATCATTTTGCACAGGGCTGACAGCAATTCTTACACACAAATATAGACAGCTTTGCAGTGGATAGATCACTGAGAGTAATCAGATAACAAATGTAACTGATGCGTTCTGTCACAGTAACACAAGTCTCGCCCAAGTTTGGGTTAAATACTCAATGAAGAGAGGAGAATGGAGGAGTTGATTTCCCGAACTCCTGAACAAATAGATAAATTCAGTAAGACCTGGTATCACTGGGCACTCTTCCAAAATTCCCCACTCTTTCTCTCAATTACTTCTTAAAGTGCTCGCTCTTAGGGGAGAGCGCTTTTCTTCCGCCCCTCCTTTCTCCCCCCCCTTTTTTTTTTGTTGTTGTTGTTTGTGGATTCTGTTTTGGTATGTGTTGCGTGGGTGTGCTGTGTGAGAGTGTAACTTGTTTGTCCCTATGTCATCTCTATCTTTTTCATTAGTTATATAATGTTGATCTGTGGCCTTTCTACGCGCCCTAACCGTAGGGGCGCTTACAATGCCCTCTTATTGTATTGGTCCTATGCTACATCTCATGTTAGGAGGGGCACTTAACCTTAACCTTTGCTTGTAGTTTACAACATGTGTCCTCTGTTCGTGTTGTTTTGTTTTTGTTTATATATATGTAATATATATATATATAATAATGTATATATGTATATATATATATATATATATAATATATTAATATATATATATATATATATATATAATCGTTGTTATCCTATTTTGCCTTTGTATTACCGAGGCTCTGTATTTGTGCAACTTCATTGATCACTTATTTTTTACTTTGTGTTATGCAAATACCTGTCTACTTGATTCTTTGCTTTGTTTATTAATAAAAATTTTCTTGAATTTGAAAAAAAAATAAAAAATCAATGAAGAAGCAATTACTATCTATTGCTAAGGAACGTTGTCCGCTCTCAAATATGTATTATTCTACACCACATCTTTAATTAACTAATTGGATTTTTTAAGGTATCAGTGCTATCGGCAACTTATCTATTAGAAACTTTCTCACATCATTCGAAAACCTTTCAAATATCAACTTTTACAGATCAGATGTCACGTTCTGGGGGGAAACGTTGGGTATGTGGATCCTCTGGGCCCCTGCGAGCATAGATGGTGCAACTCGCAGAGGTAGCCAAAGTGCAGGACAGGATAACAGGTGCTGGTATGGGTGACAGGGCACAGCAGGTGTAGCCGTAGGCGGGTAGTGGACTTGGTACGGTGGCAGATATGCAGCAGTAGTAACGGACTGGTGCAGCGACTGGTAATCAGTAGATAGATACAGGTAGCGCAGGTTCAGCAGCAATACAGCAGCCAGGGACAAGCTCTATGCAATGGACAACAAGGAACTGACCAGGAGCAAGGGCAGGAAGTTCCTTTTGTAGTATGTAAATTGGGAGACTGTCCCTTTAAATAGCCGAGTAGTGCCGCACACGCCCTAGGGGGTGCTCATGCGTGCACAGGATGCCAGAGGAAGCAGCGGAGACTCGTATCTGCCAGTGGGCATCGCCGCCAGGACAGGTAAGTGACTGGTATCGGGGGCCGCAGCAGAGGCACGGGCACGACCGCGGTCCATGACACCGTAACATCAGACAAGCAATTCAAAACTGGAATTGTTAAGCTAAACCCCTAAACCTCTTCATATACACAATGTTCTATTAAATAAGAAGAGAGGTCTATCTATAAGGTACAAATCCGCTAGCAGCAACTTAACGACTGCCCCTGGTCTTTTGACGGCAGCCAGTGCGTGTGCTCCGAAAGACGTTGCTGCCTTCAGCTGGGGTTTGGAGCGCCCAGTGCCATGGCTACACTAAGAGGGGAGCTGTGGTTCACACCTCCTTCCTAAGAGCAGGGATTGAGGGAACGATGGAGCCTGGGCAAAGTCTTCACAGACAGCCCTGGGGACCTAGAGTAAGCCTGCTGTCAAGGCGCACCGTGTGTTACCCTAACAGCAGCCTTTGTTATACTGGCACAGAGTGTGATGTGTTAGCATACAGGAGTGTATAGGAGTGTGCTAATACATACTAAGGGCGACATGTATAAAGATCGGCGCGTCGGAGCGCCCGTTTTCACACGATTTAAAGTGAAAGCTGCGCCTCATTTATGTCGGCGCCCGAAGTGCGCTCATACATGCGGTGTAAAGTTCCCTGCGCCTCTCCAGTGTGTAAGGCGCAGTGCGGGACTTAGGCGCAGTACGGGAGTGCGCCTAAGATTCGCCGCCCGAGGAGGTGTGCTCATACATGCGGGGAAAAGTCCACCGCGCCTCGCCAGTGTGTGAGGCGCAGTGCGGGACTTAGGCGCATAAGAATGCGTCTAACATCTCGTACGAAATTGAGACAGGCTGGAAATCAATGAAAAAGCATTAAGCATGTTAGTGAATAGGAAAAATAGTTGTCTTTCCAATGAATGAATAAAGATAAATATCAACGTGGTATAAAATCGATTTCAATGTATGGAAAAATGTGATGTATTAAAATGAAAGCAAATATATATAAGATCTCCAAAGAAAGAAATATCACCTAGAAAAGGTCTTAAAAAAGGGAGAGAATGCCACTAATTTAACATCAAATAAGCCAAAGCAGGTGTTGGAAATCTGCATTGGCTTATTTGATGTTAAATTAGTGTAATTTTCACAGACTTTGGAATACATTTTAAAGTGGCGAATTTTTTCTTTGAAGCTAATATATATATATTGTCATTAATGTTATTGTAGAAAATGCACTAATACATTGATTTCATTGTTCCAGCACTTGGCTATGTCGGTTTATTAAGTACTTTATTTCAATGACCAATCCATTTTATTCCTCATACTCTGTAATGTATTTGCGACGCGAAATCCGTTCCTGAATTACATTGCAAATACGTTCCACACTTTGTCACGCGTATTTGCAACGTATTTGCGACGAATTTCGTGTCGGAAATACATTCCCCATTTTTTACTATGGCAAATGTATTTCCAACGCGAAATCTGACGCAAATACGTTGCAAATACGCGTCACAAAGTGTGGAACGTATTGGCAACGATTTACAACGTTTTTCGCGTTGGAAATACATTACCCAGTATGAAGAATAGAATGGATTTTTCATTGAAATAAAGTACTTAATAAACAGATATATCCAAGTGCTGGAACAATGAAATCAATGTATTAGTACATTTTATCCAATAACATTAATGACAATATATATATTCTCTCCTTAGAAAACATTCTCCACTATAAAATGTATTCCAAAGTCCGTGACAATTACACTAATTTAAGATCAAATAAGCCAATGCAGATGTTGGACAGATGTGAATTTGGTTCTATTGTTTAATAAAACAATAAACCAAAATTAACATCTGGACAACATCTGCATTGGCTTATTTGATCTTAAATTAGCGTTAATTTATTTCAATGAAAATCCAATTTATTCTTCATACTGGTAATTTATCTCCGACGCAAAATCTGTCCGGAATTACATTGCAAATACGTGCCACACTTTGTGACACGTATTTGCAATGTAATTCCGGACGGATTTCGCGTCGGAAATACATTACCCAGTATGAAGAATAAAATGGATTGGTCGTTGAAATTAATTACTTAATAACCAGACATATCCAAGTGCTGGAACAATGAAATCAATGTATTAATACAATTTTTTACAATAACATTAATGACAATATATATATTAGCTTCAAAGAAAAAAATATCCCCTACAAAATGTATTCCAAAGTCCGTGGAAATTACACTAATTTAACATCACATAAACCAATGCAGATGTTGGACAGATGTGTTATTAAACATTTTCCAAAACAACAATTTTTGATGTATTGGGGCTGCTTTGAAGTTTAATGCAATTCAGTATATACAACACAAGGCTTGCTGGGACCTGTTGTCCTCCAAGCAGGATTTCTTGCTTAATTATTAATTCTTCTTGACAAATCATTTGTTTTAGTAGTATACTGCTGTAAGTATAGAACTCGAGCGCACTACAAGAATACCGCGCTCCACTTCGACTTCTCCGCTCAGCTAGACCACATCCAACTAGGTCTGCTTGTCGGAGCTGGCGAGCGCTGCAATGCACCGCACTTTGCCGACCCGCAATCATGCATGCCTCGGAGTATTCGAATTTGCCGCGTCCCGCCCCAGAATGCCCACAGTGCGCCCATTCCACGCCCCTTCATGTTAGGCGCATCCGAAAGTGGCAAAGGTTGCGCCTAACATCAAATCCCTGCGCCCAACCGTGGATTCGGCACGGTGAGGCGCAGTTTTCGCCATAAAACAGGCACAACTCCAGATCATACATGTCGCCATAAGTGTATAATAGTTTTCTTCAGGGTTCACACGCCTTATTTGCAGGGCGTACTTTGGCGTGTAATTGCGCTGAATTGCGCCCCGCAAATATGATGAATTCATTTGACAAGTTCTGCACTCATGGAGTGCTGTGTAAAATCACCATCAGCATTCGGACAATAGTGCCAAGATTATTATTAGTAGTAGTAGTATTTATTTTAGAGAGCCATTGATCGCAGAGCGCTGTACATTCGAGGGGGCGTCACATACATAAGTCTAAACAAAGTACAAAGGCAACAAAACTGACTAATGACTGGTACAGTGAGAGGGCCCTGCCCATGAGGGCTTACAATCTACAAGGAAGGAGACAGGAGGTGAGGGGCAGACATATTTATGGGGTGGCAGTGGGGTTGTTGTAGGGTGCAGGATATCCTGAAAAGATGAGTATTCAGGTTGCTTTTGAAGCTGGTGAAAGTGGGGGAGAGTCTGATGTGTTGGGGCAGTGAGTTCCAGAGAATGGTTGAAGCACGGGAGAAGGCTAGGAGACGGTTATGTGAGGAGCTGATAAGGGGAGAGCAGAGGAGAAGGTCCTGTGAGGAGGGGGGATTGCGTGAGGGGAGGTATCGGGAGAAATACAAAGGATTAGAGGCAGAAAGCTATCTTGGGGCATCTGCCTGTTGAAAGTGTGCGCTGGCAAGCTGGTAGTACTTTCAACGGCGCTAAAAACAGCATATTGTACCATATTGTGCATGCCACAGTATGCAGGGAGAACATACCCGTAATGGGATTAAAAAAAAAGGTTAAAACAAACAGAAGTGTGGAAAAAAAAAATTAATAAAGAAATATTTCTGCATACATTACACATAAACACCTACACATACTAGGTATACAGTCGTAAACAGGTCACAGGCAGAAGGGCAGGACAGGCGGCATACAGTCATAAACAAATCACAGGCAGAAGGTCAGGACAGGCGACATACAGTCGTAGACGGGTCACAGGCAGAAGGCCAAGACAGGCGGCATAAAGTCATAAACAGGTCACAGACGGCATACAGTCATAAACAGATCACAGGCAGAAGGTCAGGACAGGCAGCATAAAGTCATAAACCGCTCACAGGCAGAAGGTCAGGACAGGCAGCATACAGTCATAAACAGGTCACAGGCGGCATACAGTCATAGATCACAGGCAGAAGGTCAGGACAGGCAGCATACAGTCATAAACGGGTCACAGGCAGAAGGCCAAGACAGGCGGCATACAGTCATAAACAGGACACAGGCAGAACGCCAAGCCAGGCGGCATACAGTCATAAACAGGTCACAGGCAGAAGGCCAGGACAGGCGGCATACAGTCATAAACATATCACAGGCAGAAGGCCAGGACAGGCAGCATAAAGTCATAAACAGGTCACAGGCGGCATACAGTCATAAACAGATCACAGGCAGAAGGTCAGGACAGGCAGCATACAGTCATAAACGGGTCACAGGCAGAAGGCCAGGACAGGCAGCATAAAGTCATAAACAGGTCACAGGCGGCATACAGTCAAAAAAAGATCACAGGCAGAAGGTCAGGAAGGCAGCATACAGTC